>PVJI01002723.1:0-139108 GCA_004026765.1 Micronycteris hirsuta | reverse complement strand
TTTGGAATTGTACACGTCACTTACCCTTGCCATTGTCATCTTGCATTTTTATTTCACAAGAGTACTGTTTTATTGGCAGAGATCTCATTTGAGATTAAATTAGATATAAAATCTAGTAACAGGCAAATTATGACCTTATGTATCTTGGGAAGATCTTATTAAAGAACTTCATGTGTATGTTTTGGTGTTGTAGATACCAGGATCTGGATTGAGGAAGGTGGGTGTACAGGAATTGAGGGAGAGAGTGGATTCTTTGTATTTTGTTCCTGTAGAATACAGTCAAATAAGTAACCTGTACTATAATTTAGTTTAGTACTTCTTCTATATAGGTTTCTATATTCCTAAGCTAACTTTAACATCTGATAAGTACTTGATCCAAAAAAATGAACTAGTCAACTGTTTCACAAATCCAACACAATGACAGTGACAGTACCAGATACTGAATACTGAAAACGATTCTCTTGTAGATGGCATTGCCAGTGGCTCTCAGTAGACAGAGTCAAGTAGTCCGCCTGCTTGTTCCTGTGTATCATTTTGACAGATTAAATGGAAAGATTAAACTTCCGTTTTCTCACAGCTTCACAGTGGCCATTGACTTTTTGCTCCTTGAAATGCACTTAGGAGCATTATCTCAGCCTTTCATTTTAATATATCAAAGTTGACTTTTATTTTAGAGTGTGTGAGGCATCGTGTCAGGTGCTGTGGGCGAATACAAAGATGAACAGGACACTGTTGCTGCCCCCAAGGATCCTGAAATGTTACCCTGAAGGCTGGGTGTGAATAGTGTTCTAAGTACAGCACAGCACAGGAGGAACTGAACGTTAAATCAGTGCATATAGAGTACCCCTCTGAGGGTCAGACAAAGACCCAGGCACTTCTATAAAGGATTAGTGAAGGCCTTGCAGAGGGATGGTATTTTATTTTCATCTTAAAAGGTGGAAGGGATTTTGTTTTGATTGGGGAAGCTGGAGACCAGCAGGACAAATCAAGGTAAGAAATGAGAGCACAGTAAACTGGGGGAGGGGTGTGTAAGGGGACAAAGTGGCGATAAACAGGGAGCCTGTGCTATTCGTTTTCTTCTCGGTGGACATCGAGTTGACCTGTATGGTCGAATTGTAGGTTATGGCAAGTATTGAAGTAGCAGATCAAGGGAAATAGCAGTTCGAGAACCAGATTGTGTTGCCCTTGAATGCTATACTTAAAACTGAAGGGGAACTCAAGAGTTAAAGATTTTACCTCCAGTCATATTTGATAGGCTTACGTGGTTAAAGTGTGTGGAAAGCTATTATTCCAGGAACTGGAATGCAGGACCCATGTGACTGGAGGTAACAAGCAATTCAACCTTTGTGCCCTGGGGGGTCTGCAAGAGAGGGAGATGGGATGGAGATGGTCTGTGAACCATTGTGTTCCAGGGAGGGAAGTCCCAGACTCAGAAAGAATTGTTGATCAGCAGATACAGAAATACTAGGAAAATTGCCACAGGACAGGACTCTTATCTGATTAACCTTTTCCCAAACCCCGTACTAGTCTTTCCTTCTCCCTATAGAAAAAATTGGGGGGTGGAGGGAGTTTACGGGGTAGAAGGATTGAGCCAAAAGGAAAAAGGACTCATGGAAATGGACAACAGTGTGGTGATTGCTGGGGGGTTGGAGAGGATATAAGGGGACTAAATGGTAGTGGAAAAAATATAATAAAGATTAAATTAAAAAGATAAAATAGAAATTTAAAAAAGAAAAGATTGGCTTGAGATGAGATGTTAAGATGGTTTTTGAGGGTACCTAACCCACCATCTTAGATGACTGGCATCTGAATAAAACATCGTAAAGATTCAACCCTTGTCCCTACTGATTGGTTCTGGTAGTGACAGGCAGCACCAACACTGACTTTTTCAGTTTCAAAACTACACACAGAGCAGAATGCTGTTTTGCAGAAGAACAACAATGAAAGTTGCTTATTCATATTTTAGGTAGGTAGCTCTGGCATCAGTATGCAAGATGGCCAGAAGTGAACATTTGGAGGAAAGGAAGCTGGGTGAGGGGGGATCATTATGATAGGTAAAAGAACATTTAGAGGCAGATTTACTGTATTTCAACTATTCTGATGTATCCACATTATGCTACCTCTGAAACCGGGGTGTAGCTTACAAGTAATGGCATCTTAGAGGTGTGAATGGCAGCATTTTCATTCATTTTACTTATTGGTGCATCTTAAAATCTTTGGCTTCTTAGACTTGGCCGATGATAGCAGGATTTGGTGACTGATGAGATGTTGAGGAGAAGTGAAAACGATGAGTCAGACACCGCTCTGAGAGTTCTAGCCCACGTGGTGGTGGTGGGTGAGGTGGGAGGCGGGCGGTGCTATAAACTTAGACAAGAGGGAGTGTAAGAGGAGCAAATATGTGGAGGAGGCCGGGTTTGATTTGGACCTTATGGTTGAGGCAACTACAAGAGCCTTATTTGGATTAGCCCCTTGGCAAGTGGACATAACAATATTGTTACTTTGTGTTCCTCCTTTTTAAAAAAACAAACAAACAAAATCCTTACCGGAGGATACGTCTGTTGATTTGAGAGAGAGAGAGAGAGAAGGAGAGATCTGTATGAGAGAGATCTGTATGAGAAGCATTGGTCAGTTGTCTCTCATATGCACCCTGATTGGGGGTTGAACTCACAACCTTTTGTTGTGCGGGACAACACCCAACCAGTTGAGCCACCAGGCCAGGCCTGTTCCTTCTTTCTTTCTTTGTTTGTTTGAGATAGTGCTATGCGAAGTCTTTGTACGAATGTCCTCACACTATTAAATCTTAAGCAACACCTGAATGCAAAGTGAACTAGGTTAAACTATAGTTTTCAGAGGCAGAATTTGATGCCCCTTGTAACTAAAGGGCTTAACCGAGGTCAGACAGCTCAGTACATGGCAGAACTGGAGTTGGCCCAGATTTATTTCTCCATGCCTAGGCCCTGCCACTTTGTGAGGTCTACTTACAAAGGATTCTCAGAAGTTGTCACCATAGAAGATATGTTAACACCACATGATGCATGTGATTGAGAGAAATAGAACAATGTCAGATAAGATGGCCCAAAACAGAACATTAGAGAAAGCAGCAGGACCAACTCCAGGGTTTTGACTACAAGCATTTCAGTCTGTGATCCTCTTCCCATGATACCTCCTCTCTAGCAATACATCAGCTTTACCCAAACGCTTCCGTGTCCATGGACTTGATGACTCTCTCACCCTTTCGCTGGCATTACTATTCAAGTACTCATTTCCCATATTAGCCATGGTGATTTATTATCATCAGTCCCTTGTCTCTCTCTTCCTCCTTGGCAAAACTGCAACTCATTTACTTTCTGCCTGAACCTGAATAGCTAAAAGTTGGTAAGAAAAATACACACCGAATGTTAATGGGTCTTTACAGTCAAAACCACAGACCTCAAATTGGAACTTAGCAGTGTTTGGCAATCCTGCTCCATGTCCCTAGTAAGTGTACTTCCTCACTGTTTAAGGTAACTGCTTGATTCTCCCATTTTCTCAAGTTCATGTCTTTCTCTGCTTCTCACTTTCGGCCGGTAACCTCACCTCATATTTCATGATAAAATTTAAGCAGTTAGAACACTTGCAACATGAGTCTCGAACCTTTCTATCAACAGATCTTCCACTCCTTCTGTGTTCTCACACCCTCAGTCTTCCTTTGTGTTACAGTGGAAGACACAGTCTCACTCCTGTGTGAGCCAAAATCCCCGCCTTGTGCTTTAGATCTTATTCTTTTTACCTCTGAGGAATTTGGCTGCCTGTGGCTCAGCTCCCTCCCCCTCAGGTAAGGGAAGGGCTCAGTCCCACGAAGATGGCCCTTCACTTCAGATGCCAGTCTCAAGTGCCGTTTGGCACCGCACTTCCGGCAGGCTGACTGCAAATCAGAGGTTCCAACGACCCCTCCATGGGTTTGACACATTTGCTAGAACAGCTTATAGCACTTGAAAACCCATTTACCCGGTAGATTATCTATTTATTACAAGGGATATTAAAAGATATGAGTCAATAGACAGATGAAGAGATAGATAGGGTAAAGTCTCAAAGGAATTTCTGTCCTCTTGGAGCTTGGGGCCTCTCCTCGTGGCATGTAGAAGCGCTCTGGTGCTCTGACAAAGGGCTGACAAGCTGTCCTTTGTTTTGTTTTTAATTTTAATTTATTGGGGGTGATAATGGTTAATAAAATTATAAAGTTATATAGGTTGCAGGTGTTCAGTTCTATGTATCATCTGTATACTGTATTGTGTGTTCACGATCCCAAGTCAAGTCTCCTTCCATCTGTCCTTTTGGGTTTTGTTGAAGGTTTCTTTACTAGTTATGATTGACTGAGTCATTGGCTATTATTGGCTGATCGATCTCAAGCCCCTCTCCCCTCTTTGGAAATCGGGAGATAAGACTGAAGGTTCCAGTCCTCTGACCTCAAACTTGACTTCTACTGGCAGCCAGCCCCCTACTTGACACATGGAAGAGACTGAAAGCTGTCAGGGGGAAGGGGGGCTGGAGAAAATAGGGTGAAGGGATTAGCAAGAGAACATATGCATGACCCATAGACACAGATGACAGTGTAGGGATCGCTGGGGGAAGGAGGCCGAGGGCTGGGTGGAGGTGGGCAAAGGGGAAAAATGGAGACAAGTGTAATAGTATAATCAATCAAAATAATGTTAAAAAGGAACTTACCTCATAGCCCTGGCTGGGTAGCCTAATTGGTTAGAGCATTATCCCTCCACCAAGGTTGCAGGGTTTGATCCCTAGTCAGGACACAGACAAGAATCAACCAATGAATGCATAAATTAGTGGAACAACAAATCAATGTCTTCTCTCTCTCTCCCTCTCCTTTGCCCCTCTCTCTCTAAAAAAAAAGTCACTTCATTAACATAATAAGAGACACCATTGTTGCTCTGATCACTTAGAAAATTCTTTGGGGTTTGGGAGCTGTGAGCCCAGGAACTAGGGTTGAAGACCAAATATCTGAGAAATGTATTTAGGCTATCTGAGTGACCAAATATATATATATGTGTCAAATAAATCACAGCACCATACTTCTGGATAAGCATGGACTCCTTGCTGTTGGTAGAGGACTTTGGAAGAAGAGTTTGAGTGCTTCATGGTCATTTATTTTAATTAGTCTAATCAATCAGTTGAGCTGAATGAAGTAGAATTGGTTTCTCGGAGAAGAAACTTAAATCCATGCTGAATTATCTTCTCTGTTTAGATTTCTTATGCTAGTGTTCATAATCAAGGGAGCATCTAAATTTTGGAAGCCAAACTAAGACCAGCGAGCACTTTGTAGTGAGACTTCAACTGATACCTGCCTTGCATGGATCACCGTACATATATCTGTGATTTCTTTGAGGGTAGGGACCCCTTTAAAATTAACACTTGTCTTCTGAGTATTTATATACTGAGGTGGACAAGCATTTTCTCTGCGGAAAGCGGTTTGTGGTGGTTCTGTCTCCTCTTCCTCTGCTTCCTCTACTTCCCCTTGGTCTTCCAGTGCCTGATGCAGAAGGACCCTACAATAGTGTTGGTACTATTAAAACAGGAAGATACTGAAAATGGCTGTGGAGTGTTTTGAGTCCCACAGTGAAAGTACCATGTAAATCAAATGAAAGCCCAAGCATTTCTTTTTTGTTTTTATTGTTAAGTTTGTGCTGTTGGAAGAATATTAAATCATTATTCCCTCTGTCAAGTTCCCCAACTTGAATTGAATGTTAAATATTGTCTTCATAGGAATTACTTCATTCACCAAACCTTTCCTGAGTACCTGCTGTGTCCTCAGCTGTCTCCTGAGCACCAGGGGTTTAGGAATGAACGGAACTAGGAGAGTTCTTGTGTTCACGGAGCCTCCATTCTGATAGGGGAGACGGACAACATATATGTACACAAACATGTAATGCCAGGCAGAAAACCAAAGCAGTTTTTTCTCTTCTATTTTCCCTTTGGAGAGAGAGAAAATAAATACATGAACAACCAAAGTATAACGTCAGGTAAAAACTAAAGCAACTTCTCTCTTTAGTTACCGTCTGATAAAACAGCTACACACAGTCAAAACACCTAGTTAACGCTGAGCAAGCCGCCTGCGTTTTTCACACCTGGGTTTTCTTATTTGTAAAGTATATTTGCTCTGTTTACTTCACAGGTTATTTAAAAGAAACAAAAACAGAAAAAGCAGGTGAAAACCCTTTGTAAAACATATGACTGTATAAATGTTAAGTATTATTATTATTTGTACTTGATTAAATGGAGTCAGAGATTTGTGAATGACGATGCCTTTCAGCATTGTGTGCTGTTCAGATTCTGTGCCGCTGAGAGTGGTGCCCGTGGCTTCGAGGGTTGTTTCACGCCCATTTGGTTGGGAGACTTTCTAGTAATGTGTCAATACTGAAGTGTCAGTTGCTGTTGCTCTGTAATATAGTAGAGTCAGTTGAGGGAAGGATTCAAATGGTAGATGGGTGCTTGGATTAAATGATCTTTAAAGAACATTCTATTTCTCTTTTCATAATTCTAAAATAGAAGAGTTGATGGAGTATTGTCCCAGCTTTAGTGGAACGAAATGTCTTTTCTTTTTGAATGTGAGAGTGGTTGGGAACAAAATAAGACCATTTCATAATACAGGGTGGGGCACAAGTCAGTTTACAGTTGTGAGCACATGAAACGTAGTTTATTCTTGTGTTATTATTTATTACTTATTGTATTTTCCGTACAAATGACTATAAACCTACTTGTGCCCCACCCCATGTGTCAAAAGTTTCAGTCCCTGCGTGGAACCTGTTGGGATTCTGACTGTGACCTTTGCCCTTTACTAAAAGTAATGTTTTCTTTTAAAGGTACGCCAGCCTGTCATATGCATCAACAACCATGTGTTTTGTTCCATTTGTATCGATTTGTGGTTGAAGAATAACGGCCAGTGTCCGGCTTGCAGAGTCCCCATCACTCCTGAAAATCCTTGCAAAGAGATTATTGGTAAGGGCCTATTTTATAAACACATAGAAACAGATTTGAAATAATCTCTGAGTAGCGTATATTTGGAGGAAGACTGCAATAGACAGTTTTCAGTGATGTTATTTTACCTACATCATACGGGATGGATCGGTCGTTTGTATAATCTATCAGTGGAGCACCTGAGAAACTCAAGGCATTATGAGAAATCTTAGAGCTTCCTGGAACTTACATTCTGGTAGGGGTTGTGCCTGTGGACCAAAATATTACGAGTTTAAAGCAGCAGAGGCTAAAGGCAAAGAAAAGGCCCAGAGTGCTCAGGCAAGAAAGATCACCTAGCAGCATCGAGAAAGGTTCCATCAAGCATGTGGACTTTAAAGGATGGATAAAATTTCCACTGGTAAAGAGTAGGAAGGGCATTTTAGGCAGAGGGAATAGGGGTAGCATAAACTAAAGTTTAGAGGTAGGAAAACAAAAGGCATGTTCTTGGAAATTATCAGTAGTCTAGTTTGGGTCTGACTACCAAAATAAGACTGAAAAGGTAAATGAGACTTCAGTGCAGAGACTCTTGAGTGACAAATTAAGTCTGGACTTGATCTACGGTGAGAACGGTGAGGTGGGCATGACGGTTTTGAGCGAGGAAGTCGCATGATCTAAAACGTGCTTGAGGAATATTACTTGGTGATCCTATGTAGGCGTTGGGCTGTAGCAGAGGGATAGCATGTGAGAAGGAGGTTCTTGCCCAGGTGAGAGAGAATGTGAATGTGGATTAAGGGTAAAAAAAAGAATATTTAATGCCATAATAATGTAGGTAAGAGGGGGAATAAAACTTAAACGGGAAGATCCTTGAAAAATAAAATATCTAAAGAGTTTTTTTTCATGTTGGATTTTTATTCTGTAAATATAAGGTATTTCTCTTAGATTGCAAAAATTAAAATGATTTTTATTTGTTTAGCTATGTATAGGAAACACTTTTCAGAAACCTTAAGAAGTTACCGTGTTAGTCCCAAACTAGTGCAAATGGACTTAAATAAGACTTTTGCAGCGGAAATGGAAGGGAAGACATGTGCTAGAACGAAAGAACTGGTGGGACTTGGAAATAAGAGATGCGAAGGAAGAATTAGAGATGCTCCAGGTGTCTTCCGTGGGTCCCTTGGAGAGGAATGTTCTCTGCTGTGCTGCTCACCGGAGTGCTCGCTGCTCTGCCTTTAGTTTTGTACCTGGGCTGAGTGCTTCTCTTGCAAAATACAAGGTTAAATCAGCAGTTTTCAACTGGTGTGCCGCAGAATTTTTAAAATATGCAGTACCTGACTGTTCAGTCAGAGGCATTGGCTTCTTTGCCCTTAGAGTGTCCCGTTTAAAAAATGACAACAGCCAGCACAACAATAGCTGTCCAGTGTGAGTAGATCAAAATTATACCTATTTTTTTGTCGGATTGGCAAAAAATACAGTTTTTGATATGCTGCAGAATTTTAGTAATTAGTTTCTGTGTGCCATGAGACGAAAAGGGTTGGAAATTGCCGGGTGAGACTACTGAAATAATTGGAGTGTTTTTTCTGGCAGCTTCACTTCACATCCCTGCTCCTGCCTTCAGTTCGTTCATTCATTCATATCTAAGTGATACTTCATAAATTCTTTCAAGTATAAAGTTGTTCATCTACCCTTGCATTTGGGTAGAACGTCCTGGAAAAAGACGACCGTAAAGTGCCTGTGCTGCCGTGATGCTAACTAAGAAGGCCACCACAGCACAGGAGCAGAGCTCTCGGGGCGAAGTCGTTACTGCGCGCAGCCACGCCGGGACTCACAGTCCACTGTGGCTCGGTGGTTAGAGTCGCTGAAGTGACATTACTCTTTTCAGTGTGTGACCAGTCATTAGTTATGTTTGAATGAATAAATTGATTGTAATAATATATATCATAATGTACATATATTATGTGTTGTGATATATGGACACTATATATTTGATAATTACGTATGAAAATATAGATGCATTATTTATATAATATATTGGTTAAATATAAATATAATCATTGGTTTTATCATGATTTAAGAATTGTCTGGTATTCAAAATTTACAGTAGTCCAATTGTGATAATTAATAAAATACAGCATTTACCTTTAACGAGTTTACTATAATAGGATACATAGGTAAGTAAACTCAACATGATATTTTACTGAAGGTATTACTCATGGTATTATTTGATATTTGTCTTTTCCCAGGGTTGAGATAGAGAAAAGGCCTAGATGGCAGCCTTAAGTATGTATATAAGTAGAAATTAAGCTGGGAAACCGCATAAAACAGTAAGAAAAAGGTTCATTTTCATTCTGCCCAGATTAGAATGAAAAGTTAGACTTTATTCCCCCATGTAGGAGGGACAAGTGAAAGTGAACCTATGCTAAGCCCTACAATACGGAAGCACCTTCGGAAAACTAGACTTGAGTTACTCCACAAAGAATATGAGGTAAGTAATAATTAAAATTTAAAATGAGACAGCATTGAATTCAAGGTAAAATTGAGTTATCTCAGGATGAACTTCCTAGATTAAACATCCAATGAAATTTTATTTAAATGCCAATTTAAAAATCTCTTATTTGATAAATTCGTTTTCTCTTTCCTATTTTAAATAGAGGTAAGGAACAGATAGAAGCCTTTCCTTTAATTTAAACTCTGTCTTCAGTAGACTCATCATTTTCTAAGTATTTGCGCCCTCAAGAAGTTGGGAGATAAGAGAAATCCTCTTGTGCAAGTCAGTCCTCCAGCCCCTGTGAGGCGCTGTGAGGACTGTGGTCAACTGAGACTGCAGTCCTCGTCTTGTTTTCGTTCCCGCCTGTGCATTCGCTGGTACCTGTACGGCCGATGGTGTAAATATACCTATGCCAGCTACCGGCAAGGAGATTTTTGGCCTGAAATATGGTGTTTCCTAAATTTTTTTTGCATGTAATATAGTGGTTTTTTAAAATAAAAATGTGTATATTTAAGGTGTACAATGTGATGTTTTGATACACATATGTAGTGAAATCATTACATCAGTCATGCTAATGAGCATGCCCACCTCCTCGGCAAATTCCTGGTGTACAACACAGTATTATTAACTGTAGTCATCATGCTGTATGTTGGGTCTCTAAACTTAATTATCCTACGTAATTGCAACATTGTGCCTTTAACCTACCTCCCTACTTCTTGAACCTTCCTGTTTCCCTGCCTCTCCACCACTGCTCAACTCTCTGCTTCCGTGTATTTGACTTTACATACAGCAGTTTTCTTTCTATGTAGGTGCTTTAAGATGGTGATGGAATTTTTCCAAATTAGCTTCATGTTTATGAAATACAAACACTTTTGCATAGTAAACATTAAGCCCAGTTCATTTATGTTGACTGAAGGGGGAGTATTATTTATCTCTTCTTTTAATACAAAATATCTTCAAGTTAAACTATATACAGTCAGAGGTGTCCAACCTTTTGGCGTCTCTGGGCCACACTGAAGAAGAGTTGTCTTGGGCCACACTGAAGAAGAGTTGTCTTGGGCCACACATTAAATACACACTAATGAAAACAAAAAAAAATCTCATGTTTTAAGTAACTTTATGATTTTGTTTTGGGCTGCATTCATAGCCATTCTGGGCCACATGCAAGTTGGACACCCCATGGAAACTACTTCAGCTGCCTCAAAATTTTTTTGGAATAAACTGGGGCATAAAGAAATGACTAAATAAATGTTCATTCAGATATGTTTCTGCTTATATTTATTTATTCATTAATATATTAATTCAAAGTGATTTTCTCATTTTATAATGCTATTTAACCTAAAAGGTATTGTAATTTAAAATTGTAAATAGTACTGTCTGTGTTAATTCTAAACTGTGTTCTTTTTTTTTTTTTAAGATTTTATTTATTTATTTTTAGAGGGGAAAGGAGGGAGAAAGGGAGAGAAGCATCAATGTGTGGTTGACTCTCAAACTCCCCCCACTAGGGACCTGGCCCACAACCCAGGCATGTGCCCCGATTGGGAATTGAACCGGCAATCCTTTGGTTCACAGGCGGGTGCTCAATCCACTGCACCACATCAGCCAGGGCTAAAAATATATTCTTATATACTTAATATTGGGTTGGCCAAAAAGTCCATTTAGTTTTTTCTGTAAAATAAAATATACATTTTTTATTTTCACTGATAACTTTATTGATTTGGATATTTTGAGCATGTCGGCTATCTCCTGATATGGGCTTCTAGCGGGTAGAGGCCAGGGGTGCTGCTGAACACCTTCCAATGAATAAGAGAGCCCCACAGCAAAGAATTACTTGTTTCTTTGTGTCCGTAGCACCAAGAAACTTCACAAACCACTTTCGACACATTCTATCAGTCACAACGCCTCTATGCACTGCACAAATCTTTCTTTGCATTTCAGTTGCATTTTTACCTTTATTAAAATAATAAAGCATAATATGCTGAAAATGTATATTTTCTTCCATCTTCAATATTAAAATGACTGCACAAAAATTCACCAATTTTGATAACTTTTACTCTAAATGCATGCTGATATGACAGCTGTCACAATGCAATCTAACAAAATAGTTTCAAATGAAGCTGAAGACAACTATGCACAACTAGAACCATCATATGGAAAAAAAGCAAACTTTCTGGCCAGCCTGATAACTTAATCAAATTAATTCTTTAAAAAAATCACCGGCATATTGAGGTCCTTGGAATTTATTTTCTAATAGCAGAATTTCTTATGCTATTAGTTGAAAAAAAAAACATTAAAGATGAATAAATGGTGTCATAGGAAGTTCTAGCCCAAATGTTTAATTATTGGATTTAAGATAATAAGCAGTTCTAGATGGGGAAGTCTGCTGGGAGTAGTCACAGTGGCAACTGAAGAACCAGGATGTAGAAAGGTAAAGATTAACTACAGGTGTTATTCTGAAATGGAAAGTAGAAGGAAATCGTATATCATTTTAACTCCTACTTTCAACATAGAAGCAAAAATATAAGTACCAAACAAAATTATAATAGATTACCTTCATCAACACTGCATTTTTAAATTTCCCTTAGTGAGGAAAGCAATTAAATATGCCTTAGAGTTTTGTTCTGAGGAATCAACTTTCTTGTTGAATTCATGTAACTTTTGTTTCCTGGATATCTTAAATAGAATCAAAGATTTGACATTTTATTTTTTAAAACAACGAACTAGCATTGAAATTTTTTTTTTGTTTAATCCTCACCGAAAGATATGTTTATTGATTTTAGAAAGAGGAAGGAGTGGAGAGAGGCAGACAGACAGACAGACAGACATTGATGCGAGAGAGAAATATCCATCAGTTGCCTCCCATATGTGCCTTGCCTGGGGATTGAACCTGAAACCTTCTGGTGTACAGACAGTGCTCCAGCCGGCTGAGCCCCCGGGCCGGGGCTATCACTGAATTTAAATGAAAGCAGCAGGAATGCTGGATTTTATGAGTCAAAATACATTTTGAGACTTTCAATTGTTTGTGACTTTCTGCCTACAAAAGTATTCCAATACATAAAGAATCTGTGTATCTACGGAATTTTGAGTATAAAATTAAAGAACATATTGGTCTCAGGTTAGCATATGTATGTGCTTACTGTTTTATCTACCTAATGACCATTGAATCCTTTTTCAGGATGAAATAGATTGTCTGCAGAAAGAGGTAGAAGAGCTTAAGAGTAAAAATCTCAGCTTGGAGTCACAGATCAAGACTATTCTAGATCCGTTAACCTTGATGCAGGGCAACCAAAATGAAGACCAACTTCCAGTTGCAGATAATGCAAGTAAAATTGACCCAGGAACTGTAGTAGAGTGGAAGAAAAAACTCAGAACAGCTAATGAAATCTATGAAAAAGTGAAAGATGATGTGGATAAGTTAAAGGAGGTAAGTTGTGATTGTTTTTAAAATTCTATTATATGTAGTTTTTTTCTGTATTTTGTATATTTTTATTGGTGTCTTATTTTCATAAAAAATTAAAATCACCTTTTTGCATATAACAAAAAATAAAATTCTATTATATGTAGTTTTAAAATAGTCTATTATAGTTGCTTTAAGATTCTATAATATTGTAAGTACCCTCAAAAGTATAAATGGCATATTATCTTGACTCATTCATGAGATGCTTTGTGGGGAAAGGACAGAAATCCCTGAATGAGCATTTGTAAGCAATAGGAAAACTTTTTCTCCTTATATGTCATTAGCTGCCAAGAAATATCAGGTGGTTCCATTTGTGACTATAACTGGAGACTGTAATGCTTCTATATGAGTTTGCATCTTCTCGTAGGAGAGTGACGTCCATTTAAAGGATGTGTTTCTATTTCCCTTCTTTGTGGTTCACCTCACCTTGTTTTAAGCTTATGTCAGTGACTGCCCTGTATGCACAAAAACAAACACATAGCCATTTCCCTACCTATAAAATGAAAGTCTTGGACCATATTTTTTCTAGTGCTACCATTCTCTGATATTTCAGATTGTAAATAGTTAAAGGCTTAATGGCTAATACTAAGGTAGCTGCTTATAGCTCTTTAGACTACTTTATGCAAAAGAATATTGCGCCTTCCAAAACAGATTCATTTTTAAAAGTTTTTCTTCCACCCATTCAACAAGGTAGAGAAAGCATAGGTGAAAAAGCCAAACCTAGGATTTTCCAGGCTAGGAAAGGAGATGAGGTACATGCAGTCAACACTAGGGATTGTGATCAAGGGCTGCAGAGCCTTGTCGGCCAAAGGGCCCATCCTTTAGCTTGACTTCAAGTGTGTCCACAGTGGAGTCCGGTTGTGCTGAATGGGGAGATTTTATGGTCCACAGCCGCCCCTTCATTCTACCGACATTTCCTTAAAATACTGTCACTGTGCTGAATTACTAAAGCCTGCCCCCTAAAATCATTAATGAGCTCCATATGATGGTTAAAAGTACTACCACTTACTCTCTCAAATCCTTAGCAAAGTTAAGTAGCAGAGAAATGTATGCAACTTAGTGTAAATACTAAGCTGTTTTCACTCCCCACTCCCAAAAGTGCTGTTTGGGCTTAGAAAAGGCCCAGATAAAAGAAAAAAAGGGCTCTTGATGCTTTTAGAGGAAAAAAAAAAGAAACTGCAGACATAATTGCACTGAGTTTATTACAAGTTTAGGGGAAGTGCATGGTTTCTTCAGCCCTGATGGCCAGCGTTATTTTAATTAGCACATTGGTTTGTCTGTGAAGACGAGAGGGCACAAAAGGAAAGAGAGCTGGGAGGTTATGGGTTTATCAGTCTACCATGTCCCCTTCAACTTCCTTCTTCTTGAGCCATCAGTAAGTTTTGTGTGGTTTCCTTTATAATTATTAAACTTGATTTAAGTTTGGCAATAAATGTTTCTTAGAGCATGAATCTTGGGATGAAAACTTTACTTGGGGCCCCTATAGCCGGATAGGGGATGTGAGTACGTAAAACACAGTTTTCAGATTTTCTTTGATTTTTTTTTAAAGGCCACATGTTAAAGTTAATACCCAGAGCTACCCTGAGACCTCAGAGTTATTTGGTATATTTAATAAGCCCATTTTGGATGCCTAGTGATGGTATTAGGTAGTGCGAGGCAGTAAACCAGGGCATAAGTGAATTTCAAACACGGATACAGAGAAGTACAAACTAATAACATACTATAAATCAAGTACAGGAGTACAAAGGATTCAGATTAAAGGACTACTTAGAATGAGTGAAATGAACTTTTTTCCTGACATTTTCAGACTGTCGAGGCATTATGAAGCTACATTACCCAGTCAGTGTTGAGAATGCAAAATAGTTAGCTGAAGACTTCATTATTTTTCTAGATGCAACAAATAGGCAGAACTCTGCCATTTGTAATCTTTGTCCTCCTAACCTTCCTGAACTTGAAAATGTCTCCTGATAGTTGAGCAAGTAGCCAGCCCATAAAGAGAATATTAGAAAGGCACAGGACTGGTGAGAGACCTTGAAGTGCAGTGATACAAAACAGAAGGGATGGGGAAAGGTAATCTCAAATGAGTTTCTAATTTAAGCTTATCCCCATCAAAAAGTATTCACTAAGTGCCTCCTCCTCTTGTGGGTCTGTGCTTGAGAGCTTAATTCATTGTCTGTGTCTGTGAGGAAGTAAATGGCTTTCCTTCTATCTTCAGAGGGGCAGTAATGGGGTTTATCAGTCACTGAAAGAATTAACCTCCCACAGTCCTGGCCGGTTTACAACCAGGAAGACAAGCATGTGTTCAGAGCCCAAAAGGAACCTGGATGAATCTAAGAGAATTAGGCTTTGTGCCCCAAAGAAGTTCTCTGCATTGCTTTTCTCGTCATTCTCTTGGGGCATTTGCATGTGGGTGGGCAAGTAATACAGTCAGAAATTCTGGAATTTAGTCAAAAACATTGGTCAAATTTTTGAAATCTGGTTTGGGTCTGCAACAGTTCGTGTGCCCTGTTCATTTTGAATGAGAATATTCTAGTCTAACAAAGAATTTCTCCCAGAAGGTGAGTGAGATTGGTTTCTACTCTGGGGAGTCTTATTTTTCTTTGGAATTCAAAATGCAATGACTAGAGAAGTTAAAGGGGGAAGCTGTTAAGAAAACTCTAAAATCTAGGCACACTACTTTTCAGGTTGTCCAGAAGGAGCTTCTAGATTTTCTAGTAATTAATGCTTTGTTAAGCAATTTTTTAGGTATCATAAAATTCAAAAAAGAAAATCATACTTTTTTTTTAAAATCAAAAGAGAGTCCATAGGATTTATTAGAAAATAGTAATTCAATTTTGAGAGTCCCAGAAGTTGTGAGCCAGGACTTTGGGAAAGCTTTTTGCGGTGGGGGAAGCAAGGGGTTTAATCATATCAGATTCGTTTTTACTAAAAAACTTTATAAGTAGCAACCAAAAATCAATCTTACAGCTCAAGAATTAACTCTTGGCATTAGTTTTGCGAATAATTGCATATGGTATAATGTTACCAGGCTTAGAATATTCAGTTATGTGAAAAAGGAAAAAAGAATTGCCATTAGTATAGTCCCTTAATGACTAACTCACATAGCCCCGTTTATTTCCCTGGGTAGGAGATTTGCAAAGTGCTCGGGGAACACAGATTGAAAATGCTTGGTTTTATTCACAGTTTTATAAGTCATTCCCCGTGGTGATCTTATGTTTCTGAAGGCCATGTTTCAGCATTCAGTTTTCTGATAGTGTCACTCTAGAAAATACTGATGGCTCATATTATAAATTTTACAAGGCACTTTTAGTTTAGCTTGTGCTTAATTATTTTTAATTCTTTCTTTAAGGCAAATAAAAAACTGAAATTGGAAAACGGCGGCCTGGTGAGGGAGAATTTACGACTGAAGGCTGAAGTTGACAACAGATCGCCCCAGAAGTACGTATTTTGCTCATAGAACAATGTTTCAGATTATATAAATGTTTTAGAATGAGCTGTTATTATCATATACATTTTTTATTTGGCTCTTTAAGCATGTAGGCTCCAGTAGAATGTCTTGCCTCTAAAAGTCAAGTGTATAGTTATGTTACAGGTAAAATCTTGATCTCAGTTAAGGCTAATTTCATTATCTAATTAGCAAGCAGATTGTTTTGTGACCTAAAACTAATGAACTTTCATTTGGTTTTATATATAAATGCTTGATAGTACTAACAAAGAGTAAGGAGAGGAACACAATGTCCTTTAGAAGTTTTCTGAGATAATCGTAATATTAGTTCACATTCATATGGTTCTTTCTCTTTGTCAGGTACGTAAGCATAGAGAGATTAAATTACTTTATCAGAATCCACACAACTAGTGTGCTGCGTAACTAGGATTTGAACCCAGGTGGTCCAGCCCCAGAGCACATGCTCCATTCCGTTAGCCTGGAAACCGCTGTACTTTTACACTACCCGTGACACGGAAGAGCCTACCTGAAATAGAATTTAAGGCATTAATCGTTGGGTTTTGGACTGACTTGAACTGTTAAGTGATTGCATTCTTCCATTATGATGGGATAGTTTTCATTTCATTCCAAAATGTAAGAGATTGCAAGTATTGCCCTATTTAATAGTTTGTTTGTTTAAAATTACAAGAAACAGCCGAGACTTAAGAGTTGAAGATGGAGAAAAGATGGGGGACAGAGCACTTAAGGTTTTTCTTCTTCTAGGAAGGAAAATGACAAGTGACAAGAGAATACGATCCTCCGGCCTCTCTGACGGGTGCATATCAGAACCCCACACTTTCTTCCCATCCAACCGCTAGCCCTCCTTTCTTCCTAGTGGAGAAGGACGAGGCAGAGAGGAAATTTTTCCTACCGGAAGCAGCTCTCTGCTTGTCACTTGAAAAGGAGACAAGGTTCCCTTTAGTAAAATGAAATGTAGTGTTAGGAGGTGGGAGCAGTAAACCATAATTGCTCAAAACAGAGAGAACCAACCAATAGCAAAAGAAACATAGCTTTCACTTTTAAATAGTTCCTTCTCCTGTGCACTCCAACCTCATTTTGCTTTCACTTCAGATAATGTCCTACTTTGACAAATTAGTGAAATAAGCTTAGGAAGTGTTGCTGTTATATAGTGGTTTTGAACCTCTGCTCCTCTCACTTATTGGCAGCTTGCCTTGCCAGTCACAGTAATGCTTGTCCATTAGCGTTTCCCACAGCATGCTGAATGGAACCAAAGCTATTTTGTTTGTAGCTTTTATTTCTTGAAAGGTTGCCCACCAGATTTCAGATTTAATGGCGGCCAGTGTGTGTTTTTAAATGCCCGTGGTTCCAGCCTAGTACATAACTGAAGAACCTCACCTAAAGAAACCTGGCTTCTATTCTGACAAACAGCCACACTTCTGAATCCCACAGAACTTCAGGAGTTGCTGCCTTTAACTTCCATTCCTTCCCTTCATGGTAAGGGGACAGTTTCACTTAAAAAAAAAAAAACGATTTGAACTGACCCCTATTTCAGATCAATTTGCAATGCATTGAGGTATTAAACGCATTGCATTTGATTTATGACCCTGTTTACTCTGCATCACCAAACCCTAGTGGGATTCAGAGAGAAGCTGACCACAGCTGAAAATACCCATATCTGGTTCATCTGAGGAGAGCTTCTGTTTGTATTGAAAAGAATATGAAGATTCAAGAGTTTAAAAGTACATGCAAGCAAATAAAAACCGTTCTTTGTTTTGTTCCCTTGGTTAGGAAGCACCTTGGCCAGTTATTTGTCCCCTTTCTACTTGGTTAGATGTCAAGGAATGCCTTTAAACACAGCCTTGGTTCTGATGTAGCCTTCCAGTTACACAGATATATCCTACAAATCATTCAGGAGAGCTTTACAATTCAGACTAGAGAGGAAAAGAACTAGGAGAGCAAACTTGCCAGCTTGGGCTGCCACAACAAAATCCTACTGATGAGGTGGTTCAAACATAGGGTTTTCATTTTCTCACAGTTCTGGAGGCTGGCAGCCCCAGATCAAGGTTTGGCAGTTCCAGTTTCTGGTGAGGGCTCTTTTTGGCCTGTAGACGGCCAGTCACCTTCTCACTGTGCCTTTACATGTCAGAGAGAGAGAGCCCTGCTCTCTCTTCTTATTCTTATGAGGATACCAGTCTTATCAGATCAGGGCCTCGTCCCTGTGATCTCTCATTTAACCTTAATTACTTTCTAAAGGCCCTGTCTCCAAGTGTGGTCACATTTGGGGATGTGGCTTGGACACAGGACTATGGTGGGATGGGAGTGGGGAACACAATTCTGTCCGTACCAGAATTCATTTCTTTTTAAGACGCTCTAAAAACTAGTTTGCTGCCAAGCCGGGTGTGTGCCACGTTGCCAGTTATTCTGAGGTTTTAGCGGAGCACCTGTTTCTGCATTCAGCCACTAACCCACCTTAAGAGCACAGGGTGTAAAGCTCCCTGTATAAAACTTCACAGGTCATTTATATCAAACTCGGTTATAATTGGATTAATGTCTTACTTTCTATAAATACGGAGTTAGGCATGTTGCGTGTTCTTGTCGTTGTGTCCTTAGTGAGATGTATGGGTTTGATAATGACTCCTTGCCTGCCACAGCTCCTCCATTGCGCGGCAACCCCTAGGCTGTCATTAGGAACCAGCCTTCTTCACCCTCGTCCCCAGCTCCTTCTGAGGGAAGGTAAAGGCTCCAGATACTCTCCGGACAGTGAGAAGTATTTCCTGATTTGAAAGGAAGTACTCCAAAGAGGAAAGAATAGACTTCATAAATTACAATCCATGCTTTCTTCCTTTTTTGCTGTATGTGTGTTCCTTGAGTCATCTCATCTATTCCCATGCCTTTAATAATAGTATCTACCTGCATGTGAAAGAGTACAGAAGAAAATTTAAATCTTTGGCCTTGCCTTTCCTCCTGAACTATAGATTCTTATTTCTGTCTAATTTATACCTTCAATTGCGAGCGAAGAAGTTAGTACAGACGTGTGCTGCATAAAGTTTCAGTCAGCGTTGGACCACATGCGATGACAGTGGAGCTGGAAAGTTCCTGTTGCCTGACGATGTCTTAGCTGTTGGGGCATGCTAGTGGTAACACGGCCCTCCTCTGTTGTCGTGGCACTAGTGGAAACCGGCCCCTGCTGTCAGCTGTAGAAAAGTCTAGCACACACAGCTACAGTACAGGCTGTGCTGTCTAGGTGTGTGTGAGTGTGCTCTGTGATGTTCGCACGGGATGGAGTCACCTAACGGTGCATTTCTCACAACGTACCTCCACTGCTCAGTGGCAGGTGACTCTTTGGTAGTCCCCTCCTATCTGTGGTCTTGCTTTCTGTGGTTTCACTTTCCATACTTCTAGTTACTCCCATGGTCAACAGCAGTCCAAAAATATTAAATGGAAAGTTCCAGAAATAAACAATTCAGAAGTTGTTTTTTGTTTTTTTTTTTAAGATTTTTTATTTATTTATTTTTAGACAGAAGAGAAGGGAGGGAGAAAGAGAGGGAAACATCAATGTGTGGTTCCCTCTCACGTGGCCACCACTGGGGACCTGGCCTGCAACCTAGGCATGTGCCCTGACTAGGAATTGAACCAGCGACCCTTTGGTTCACAATCTGTGCTCAATCCACTGAGCTACACCAGCCAGGCCAGAAGTTTTAAATTGTGCAGTGTTCTCACTAGCATGATGAAATCTCGTGCTGTCCCAGTTTCTCTCACCTGGGATGAGATTCATCCCTCTGTCCAGCGCCTCTACACTGTTCGTGCTGCCCTCCTTCATCAGCTCACCTGGGGCAGCTTCAGGTACCCCTTATTTTACTTGGCGATGGCCCCAATGCCCTTCACATAGATTTCATTGCAATATATTGTTATGGTAATTGTTCCATTTTATTGGTGGTGGTTGTTCATCTCTTGCTGTGCTCCATTTATAAATTAAATTTTATCATACGTATGTATGTATAGGAAAAAACAGTATGTGTAGGGTTTGGTACTATCCGCGGTTTTGGGCATCCACTGGAGGTCTTGGAACATGTGCCCCATGGATGGGGGGCGGGACTACTGTAAACGCTTAGCTGTGGAGACAGAATACCTGGATTCCAGTTCCCCTGCTTTCTCTCCGCCCCCCTTTCCCCTACCCAGTTCATTTTCACCATACTCAAAGTTGTCTTTTTATAAAGTATAAATCAAATTATTTAAATCTTCTACTGAAAGTTATGCAGTGTTTTCCTACAATTAAATTCAGAACCTTCACAAGCTAGTCCACACTTACCCATTCCACTTCATCTTATTCTCATTTCCCCAACTCTTCCTGCCCCAGCCATGATAGCCTTCTGTTTCTAAAACGTGCTGGACTTAACTGCCTCTGCTTAGAATGTTCTGCTTCCAGATCTCTATGTGTCTCTGCCTCTCACGTCCGATATAGAGAGGCCTTTCCTGATCAGTCAGTGGAAAGCTGCCCTCCGCTTCCGCACCCTCTACTTCCTTACTCGGTCTTACAGTGACGGCACAGGGGTAAAATCGTGGCGTGGGGCAGCAGTGGGCGGTGTGCTTAGCAGCTCCAAGCCAGGCTCCTCGGACCACACTCCAGTTTCGTTTACTTACTACTCTGTGATTTGGTGGAAGATATTTAACCTCTCTGTATTTCAGTTTCCATTCTGCTGTGAAATGGGGACAGTAGTACCTCCCTGCTTGTCGTAAGGGTTAAATGAATGGAAACTTGAAATGCACTTAGGCCCCATGATTAACACTCAGTCTGTTTGTTGTCTGCCTCGTTCATTCTAAACTTCAAGCTATACAAGGTCTAGGACCCAGCTGCCATCTTCTTCGCTTGGAAAACCCCAGCACCTGAAAGGCACGTGATAAATATTTGTTGAATAATTAAATGAATAGATAAATAACATTCAATAAATTAACCTCTCGGGGCCATTTTCTTTATGTAAAATGTGGGTAGCGTGGTATTGTGAGGATTAAAGGAAAGAATTTTATATCTTTGGCACACATGAAGCACAAAGAACTGGTAGGGCTGTGTGTGTGTAAGTAGTTGTATCCATTATCCACCCCAGGCCAGTTTGTTTATCCTCTTGCTTTGTTCTTTCATGGCTTTACCACTCACCTGGTTGCCTAAGGTAAAAACTGCAGTCTTCCCTGTTTCTCCACCCCCTCTGCTTGTGCTACACCGAACTGGGCCATATACTCTATCTGTCCTACCTCTTCAGTGCCTTCGTAATCTGTCCTGTCGTTCCCCCAGTTCAGATCCATGTGATTTCTCGCTTAGCCTATTTAACAACTTTTCAACTGCTTGCTCTTTTCTACTCTCAGTCCTCAAGCATCTGCTTTATTGTTGCCTGAATGCCAGAATATAAACTTGGTCAACTCATTGCCCTACTTAATAAGCTTTGGTGATTGCACATAGCCTGCAAACTAAAACCCAAATTTCTTAATGTAATATGTGAGACTCCTTGTTAATATGACCTTAGCTTAGCCTTCTGGTCTCCTCTCCAGGCTCCCCTTTCTTGTACGCTGCTTTGGCCATGCTGGATTTCTCACTGCGCCCAGGCTCGGCACGCCCTGCCGTGCCTGCCTGTGTTTGCTCATGCCTTTTCCTTTGCTTTCCCTGGTCCTCCTCCTCTGCCTGGTCATTCCTGCCCATCCGTTGAGATCTAGCCCTGTTGTCATTTATCTCTGAGGCCCTCCATGATGAAGCAGTGGAAACAACTTCCTCGTGTCCTTCCCGTCGTTGTCCTGTCCTGTTGTTTTAAGGTCACATTGTATACGGACCGGTTCCATGACTGTAACACTCAGTTAATCTCTCAAATCCTTGGAGCTAAGACATATTTTTTAAACGCATCCATATGTGAATATATGTAAGCTAGATGTGTGTGTGTGTGTGTGTGTGTGTGTGTGTGTGTGTGTGCGCGCGCGCCTTCTCTGGGGTCTGGCAGAAGGAAGGAGTCCTTATACTTTAATGCTGTATGCTGCCGCTTGGGCAGAACCAACCAAGAACTTCAGATTTTGAGCTTTCTTGAAACTTCAAACACAAAAGGTTTAAGAGGGCAGGAAATCAGATTCCTGGCATTTTCGCCAAATGAGGGGAGCAGAGGGGTTTCCTAAGCTGTACTAGAGACTGGGAGTTAGAGTGAGAAAAGAGGAGGCAGTGCTAGGGCTAGTTTCTTGTCTGAGTCTCCTTTCTTGAACGGGGTCTTCCTGCCTTGCCTGTCTCCATGCTGGCTCTGAGCCGTGGCCCCTTCCCGTTCACAGGTCTGCTCTTCCTAAACTGTGTTTTAAGGAAACTGTACCACTGTCACTGCTAAACTGTACCACTGTCACTGCTCCTGGCTCTTGGCTTTTTCAGCAGCACCTCTGGTCTTGCTGGCCTTAGCTGTTGTCCCTTCTTGACCTGCTGTGGCCTTTTTTGTTTCTCATGATTCTGCTCTGACAAATGCCACGATTCCTGGTGTTTGACCCCAGCCTGATCCACTGAGTGACTCTGCTGTGCCCTTTGGGTTTCCCGGAAGGGGAACTTGTAGACTGTCAGGGGAGCCTGATGATACCCTGGGGCCAGACTGTGACAGCCAGCTGTGCTCAGGCCCCTCCGCAGCCTGAGGGGCCCTTCTCTGGATATTCAGCTAATTGGGGGTGGACGGTTACTGCAGTTTTCTGTCAGCTTGTCTTTATTGTATTGATAAGATATTTTAGGAGCCTGCAGTGCATGCTAATGACTAAGCAGTAAGGTTGTCAGAAAGAGTATGAACTGCTTGAGAAAGGATAGTGTCTTCCGCCCCTTTTGTTTTCCTTCCTTAGAGCCCCTCAGCACACACTAGTCCTCAGCAACTGTCGTCTCAATAATGGCTGCAGGGTGGCTGGATCACAATTTTTTTGTTTTATTTTATTTCCAATTGCTCCTCATGCTAAGAGAGATTGGTTTCACTATAATGAAAAATGTATATATAGATAGATACTAGCCCAGAGATTTTAAAGTTTGCTTCTTTTACTCAACAATAGTTGTACTGTTTTACACTATTGAGATTTTGTTGTTGTAAAGAATATTGTATTTTGGGAAAAGATGTAAGTCCTTTTTTCCTCTTGGAACTGTAAAGAAGATGTGACATAGCATATCTTAAGGTTCCCCTCTATGAAAGATTAGGATCCCCATTAATGTCGGGCAAACTTCAAGTCTGATCTTTTGGGGCAGAAAACTAGAGCATTTCTGCATGGAATTATAATGAAACATATTTACCAAATAGAATGGAATTTATTCCACAGTAAAAGTGAGTGTGTGTACATGGGTCACGCCTTTTTGGACACTTGCCACAGAAGAGAACCTGTTCCTATTCCATTTACGCACACTGCCCAACACTTCAGTTGTTTCTATTAAGAATTTCTAGGGCCCTGGCTGGCATAGCTCAGTGGATTTGAGCGTGGGCTGTGAACCAGGGTGTCGCAGGTTCGATTCTCAGTCAGGGCACATGCCTGGGTTGCAGGCCAGCTCCTTAGTGGGGGCCACGTGAGAGGCAACCACACATTGATGTTTCTCTCTCTCTCTTTCTCCCTCCCTTCCCCTCTCTAAAAATAAAACAAATAAAATAAAAAAAAATTAGAAAAAGAATTTCTAGGTATCTTTCCAAGAATTTTCAACACTACAATTGTTTTTTTACTACAGATGCCTAATTAGTTTAATAAAACATACACATGAATCTTTCCTTAAAATTGGGTTAATAATATCACAAGCTATCATATTTAAACTCTGCTCTCCATTGGAAAGCAGTTCTGCCTTAGTGTTTGAGCACAGCTTCGGGCAGGCGGAGGGAGACCGTTGTCGAGGGCCCCAGCTCTTTGTCTTCTCCGCAGTGCGTGTGAATTTTGTCTTCAGGCGGAAGATTGGGGCATCTTTTTTTCTTACAAATATTGAAGCACTTTATATTTTGTGATTAAGCTAAGATGCAACATAATATAGCTTGTATTTTTATATTTAAATTTTTGCTTACTTTGCCTAAGTAGCATTGTTTCCTTGTAGTTGAAGATGCCTGCTGATTGTGCATGAGATCGATAAGATGATCGTATACACTTCTATATTTAGCACACTAAAGTTGGAGATTTCAGTTCATAGTTCTGGTTCAAATTTAGTCCTCGTATCTCTGGTTAAAGCAGACACCCTTTGGGGGTTGTCATCTGCCAGGATGATCTATTTGGGCTATAGTTTCTTGCAAGGCTACTTTAAAAAAATGATCTTTGTAAGTTTCAAAATATTCTTGAGCTTGAGTCTAAAGCATAGTTGCTGTTTGATAAATGTCTACTTCGTGCATTCCTGCCTTGTCTTCCCACATCTTTTTCTCTCTCATGTTTCAGTTAGCAAACATTACAATAATGCTGGCCCCTCGATTACATATACAGACTTTGTTCTTAGGACACCGAGCTTGCATTTTATACTATGCAGCAGTATAAATAGGTGCTGACATTACTTAAGAAGGGCTCTCATGTTCATTCACTTCACATGGGTTCAAACATGGTCTTTGGATTCAGACAGACTTGAATTCAAGTCCTTTTCCTGCTGCTTACTTTCTGCATAACCTTGAATAAGAGACAACCTTTTAAAGCTTCTCTTTTGCTTCAAACAACTGACATGATGATTAGATTAAATAAAATATATATCAAGCATATGGCACCATGCTTGACGTAAGTAAACATTCAGTAAGCTGTGGCTGCTGCTGTTGTTACTGCCATCGTCATTATCCAGATTCGTCACACTGTGGTTAACTCTGTCTACACATACTCTTAGCAAGTTCATCCCAAAGGTTCACTCTTCTTTTCTTTTTTCATTATAGGCCAGGGAGCAAAAACTTTGTCTTGCATCTTCAGGAGGAAAGAATGCCTTCCTCTTCTCTCTGAGTATGCTTCATATTATTTAATATATTTTTGTGGAACTAACTTACATAACTAGAATTGGCCATAGACAATACATTTACGAATAACAAATTCTCTAGGAATGTAACATTTTCATAGCTGTTTAATTTTAAAAATAAAAAACTCTGTTGAGGAAACACTGGCAACTCATTTAGCTCAGTGGTGGATGAAAATGTACAGGACACTTCTTAAAGGTCCCTAGTCGTTTATTTTTTTTTTAAGATTTTATTTTTATTTATTTTTAGAGAGAGGAGAAGGGAGGGAGACAAGAGAGGGAGAGAAACAGCAATGTATGGTTGCCTCTCACATGGCCCTCACTGGGGACCTGGCCCGCAACCCAGGCATGTGCCCTGACTGGGAATCGAACCAGGACCCTTTGGTTCCCAGCCTGCGCTCAATCCACTGAGCTACACCAACCAGGGCATGTTGTTGTTTTTTTTAAGTTTTATTTATTTATTTTTAGAGAGAGAAGAAGGGAGGGAGAAAGAGAGGGAGAAACAGCAGTGTATGGTTGCCTCTCACGTGGCCCTCCCTGGGGACCTGGCCGGCAACTCAGGCATGTGCCCTGACTGGGAATCGAACCAGAACTCTTTGGTTCCCAGTCCGCGCTCAATCCACTGAGCTACACCAGCCAGGGCACAGACAGCTCTTTGGAGGCAGGTGAGAGAGGCACCCCCCCCCCACCTCCACCATATACCATTTTGAGCTCCTTACAGTCCTGGTCTTCCCTGTCCTCTTTCCCTAAAGTATGCCCCCTTCTCTGCCCTGCAGACCACACATGAGGCAGAGCACAGCCCTGGGACCTCCTTTTTCTTCCCACTCCTATCAGAAATCAGGTTCCTGAAGAGCTCGTTTCACAAGCTACTCACTTAAGTTAGGTGTGATCAAAAAGAGGAGTTTGTAGATTTAAGGAATATCTAACTGGTGGGGTATGCTTTAGGAGAAAATTCTTAGGGAAGGGAAAAGAACAATGGAAAATTCTTCCCTCTGAAACTCTACCTCTCTTCATGTTTAACGTAAAGAAGGTACTTTTCCAATGGGGACGGACAGATGGACAACTGCAGCCATGTAGACAGGCAACTCCACAATCAGACCCACTCTGTGAATGGGTCATTCTTTCCTAGGATGTGTGGCAGCTTTTTAAAAAGACATTTAAGACTCACATGTATTTACTTGGTTTTTGCACATGCCAATCATTAATGTAGTGCAGTTAATCCTGTGCTCGCTTTGGCAGCACATCCATTAACACTGGTCACCTCACTCTGCACAATAATATGGGAGCATAAAAATGATATTTAAGCTAAAACTGTGCAAAGCAATCTTAGTAATCAGTGGAAAAAATCTAATTGTTCTATAACCTTTAACAACTTTTTGTTAAAACATTAAATCTGTTACTGTCAGTTATAAATGTATATGAAAATGAAAAAATAGTAAAACTAATATTTGTTTAGTAAGCTAAGTTTATATAGTACTGTTTAAAACAAACATTAAGAAAGTCTTTTTTCTTTTTTAAAAAATTCTTTATTGATTTTAGAGAGGGAGGAAGGGGGAGAGAGAGTGAGAGAGAAAAACATCGATTTGTGATTCCACTTATTTATGCATTCATTGGTTGATTCTTGTGTGTGCCCTGACCAGGGATTGAACCCACAACCTTGACATATCAGGATGATGCTGTAACCGACTGTGCTAACCAGTCAGAGCCGTGTTTAATTCTTTGTAAAAAAAATTACGGAGTGCCCTGGTTGGTGTAGCTCAGTAGATTGAGCGCAGACTGTGAACCCAAGGGTCATTGGTTCGATTCCCAGTCAGGGCATATGCCTGGGTTGCGGGCCAGGTCCCCAGTGGGGGCCATGTGAGAGGCAACCACACGTTGATGTCTCTCTCCCTCTCTTCCTCTTTCCCTTCCTTTGTCTCTAAAAATAAATAAATAAAACCTTTAAAAATATTTTTAAATTTTTGAAAAAATTACAGAGAATAATCTGAATAGTGTTTGCTGCCTTATCGTGTAACTTACATATTAAACTCGCATCTTATCGAGTGCTTTAATGAACTGTCATACTCCCAAGTTTGCATAGCTTCCAACATTGTAATCCTCCGTACTTTCAGTGAGAAATACCTCCGTATTGCTTCAGTGTGAAGTTTTCTTGCCAGCTTGTCACTTCCTCTATGTATCTTTAGCCTTTTCATCACAGCCCCTTTTCTCATCTATGTTAGTGCGTTTGCCTCTCCCAGGTTCCTCTGGCGTGTCTAGTAGCTCTCAAAGGTGACAGTTTCCACATTCCCACGATCAGCTGTTCTCCTGTAACTACATTACGTTTGACTCTCATTTCACTTCTGGCGTTAAATCACTTTTTCTTTCTTTCTTGCACCTTCAACTTTGTAGGCTAATTTTGTCTTTTGATTATCCATTTTTGTAAAATGTCTTATGGCAGCGCAACTACGTGCTCTACTGTCTGTACGTGAACTGAATGACAGATCACAGTGACCAGTCGCTTTCAGACGTTGAAAGAAGTGACCTGATTGGCACTTCAACTTTTCAGTGAACCGAGAAGCTGGCAGTCACTTAACCGTATTGTTAAATGACTGGTGTTACTTAATCAAACTGTGCTAACTGAAACTGTGCTTAGGAGAACCATGTAGAGCAAGGACATTGACCTTGAAGATCTGTCAGGCTAGATCGCAAAAGCTGGTCCAGATCCAAAGATTGCTTTCACTGTGTTTCACAGTTACGTTAGCAAGTAAGAAAAGGTATGAAAGATGCCAGGGAGGCAGTGTCTCCCTTTTTCCTGAAGTCCATGTTTCTGAAGTGTGGTGGTCTCAGCAACCCGCTGTGCTTGCTGCATTTTTCTCCTTCGTTGGGGATGCCTTTGAGTACTAGAGAAACAACGTAGATTACTTGTTTTCACAGCTAATTAGTGTCAGCATAGCACAAGCTGTTAATTCTTTTGATACTTGGTTCTGGTGTTTATTCTTTTACAACATTTGCTTTCTTCTGACCCCCTTCAAACTTAATTCTGTTCCTCCTGTGTGATGGGCTATCAGTAAATGTGGTCCTGGGAACTTTTCTTTGTTGGAGATGCCCTTAAAATAGTTATGCCACCGCAAAGGTGGAATCGATAGGACTTTCATTTCTCTTACTTCCAGTTGGGACAAGAGCAGCCGTGTTCTTCTGCAGCTTATTTGACAAGGGAGCCCTCACCCAGAATGTGCACATCAGTGAACACTGCGAGGTGAAAACTCCTTTCAGCTTCTCCTGCATTCTGATATTAGTCGTAGCTCCCACATTGCTCCACGATGTTTTCTCTAACATAATGAAGCCTTTGGCCAGCATTGCCACTTGGAAAGTCAAAGCCTTTTGCTCTCTAATGGAATGTTTATGGAAATACTCCATTTTGAAATTTACTCAGGAAAAGGAAATATGGTAAATGATGTAAGAAATCCCTCCGGCATGCCTTGTCATTGATTCATTTACTAATATGTACTCTGGAAATAGTATCTGGAATTAGTGTGAAGAAGAGAGCATTATAACCCAAAGTTAAATAAGCTCTTATCCTCACTGTCTTCTTCCTTGGAAGTTTAGCATCATATATGCATTCCTAATTGTTATTTCTATATGATCAAGTGAATTGCTCTTTGCCAAATTTAATATAGGCATGTAGGTTAAGCTAAAAATCCCTGCTACCTATATCAGGAGTCTCATCTATTTGCATTATTTTGCTAAGGTGAAAGTGGAAGGGTTTTTTGTTTGTTTTTGATGGAGCATTGTATAATGGCAAGTCTTTAGTGAAAAAGAACCACATTGTATGTGTGTCATACTTTGTTGCTTTCCTTGGTGTCAGTAAAAAAAAACAGTGAAATGTATTAAACATTTAGTTTAGTAATACAATAACTCATAATACTTACATATAAAAGAGGCCCAAGGACCTTTGGCTTATCCTGTGGTGCTAGCTCTGTTTTCCCTGTCTTAATGTAAACCATTGATGCACTTTTTTAAAGATTTTATTTATTGATCTTTAGAGAGAGGGGAAGTGAAGGAGAAAGAGAGGGAGAGAAACATCAGTGTGTGGTTGCCTCTAGTGCACCCCCAGCTGGGGACCTGGCCTGCAACCCAGGCATGTGCCCTGACTGGGAATCGAAACAGCGACCCTTTGTTTTGCAGACCAACACTCAATCCACTGAGCCACACCAGCCAGAGCAGCATTGATGTATTTTAAAATAAGAAAAAAGTAACGTTCATTTAAGAAATATTTAATGAGGAATTGCTGTATACCAGGAGTTGTCTTAGCGAGCTAGCAGTAAGTGTAAGATGGTCAAACTCCTTGCTCTCCTGCAGCTCGTACTCTATTGGGGAAGAGAAAGACAGCAACCGAATAAATTACATGGACTGATTCATTCACTGATCAGTTCCGTGGCTTTCACCATGCATTTCTGTTCATTTGTCCCTTACTAGTGTGGAAGTATGGAAATGGAACTTTGGGGAATTGTGGGCAGTGACCTTCAGCCTACAGCCAGCTCCATGGGTGACTGACTTCCGCATGCATGTTCTCACGCATGCTCGGTGGCTGGCCTCTGCTGTTAGTTCTCATGGCACTTCAGCCTTATTTCAGAAGTCACACAAAAAATATAGTTAGCGCTATCATTTTGACTTCAACTCAGAACCATTTTTAAACTCCTTTTAAAAACACATAGGGGCAAATATAGCATCGTACAGTGGTATTATGTTTGAAATTCTAGGCTACAGCCTGAAATAAGAAGCTGCTAATATTTTGAGAAATGTTCCTTATTTTGTCACTCGTCTTTCCTTATGTAAGCTTCTGAGTTCTCTTTGGTAACAGACTTACTATCTAGTAACATTATTTGATTTTAAATCATTTGATATTTTTCATCTGAGGATAAAAATCACACTGGAGAGAAAACATTTTATCTTGGTAAGCAAATTTAAGGCTGTCGTTTTTGCTGTGTGCATTAAATAAACCACTACACAGTTTCCCATTAAAAAATATGTGGATTATTTGATAATACCAGAGTAGCTACAATCAAGAACTCAAAATTCGTGCTGATTGCACTAAAGAGCTTTGTCCACTTTTAAAAATTTTTATTACAGAAACTACAGCTCTGTGACATACAACACTTATAAACCAAAATATTTTTCTTCGCCAAAAAAGGAAACACTTCCATCTTTCATTCAACCAAATACTCATAGTCACAGTAGTAAATTTTGTCTTTAAAACAGGGAGGCTCGTTGTTGCAGTTGCTTTTGGTTTTGTGATACCTATGGCTTTCTGCTTCCCTTTTTGGAGGTTGAAGGGAGTAGGCTCTTTCTGAGAGTTCAGTTCATTGCAGTGAGTAGATCAATATCCAGCAACAAGTCTTTTAAGGCCCTTTCTAACCTTGAGATTGTACGAATCTGTATTTCCTTGTGTCCCTGCTTTCTTCCTGTAGTGATGAGAGCCAGGATCATATTGAGGGCAAGCTGGAGAGTGAACCAAGCTGCCGTTCGGGAGGAGGTGGTAGGCACTGAGCGGGGGTCACAGAACACATGGTGGTGACCAAGAGGCGCAGTTACTACTATGGGTGCCTTCTCTTTGATAGTTGTCTTTAACACTTAATATGCTTTGTTAATTGTAATTATTTGTGTTATTAGGGAAAAAGAAAGAAAGAAAAAGATAAACCCAGAGATAAAATCAATTTCAAGAACTCACCTTTTCAGATATCTTCCTCAGAATTCTTCATGGATCAATATTTAATTAATCAAGCAATGTTTAAGAAAAGAACTTTTGTGGAGAGAAGTTATTTTTTAGGGTGTTAGAATATAAAGCTTATGTTTATTGGCTCATAGAAGCAGGTTACTGAAAGATAAAATTTCCTGTGGTCTGATGGAATTTAAGGGAGACGTTTTGTGTCCCTTAAAGCTGGAAGAGTCTGTTGATCTTTGTATTCCCAGTTCCAGATACCGCACCAGCCCCTACTAGGTACTCAAAAATTGTTTTCTGAGCTGAACCCAATACCCATTCTTAAGGAAATGTTGAAAACAAGATAATCCCGAGTAAAAGGAATGAATTTTTGATGTGTTCTTTTTCAGTTACTCTCCAGAATGTTCCTTTTCAGAAAATGTGAAAATGTTTTTATGCATAACATATTGGAACCACAAGTACTGACTTTATATTTCAAAGTTGGAGGAAATGAGATTGATGTTTCACATAATTGTAAAATGCCAAAAATAAGTAGAACTGAAATGAATTAAAGCTCAGTGTTCGGAAAGGCCAAGTAAAAGCTTCAGATCAAGATTGGCTATAATTGAAAGGGTCCAAATAAGTATTTAAAACCATCCCTGCTGCGACGGCTAAGATTTCTGAATTTCAAATTGGCATTTTATGTTTGACAAGGTGACATTGTATAAGAAATGTATTATAAAACACGGCTGTGCGATAGGAAAATGATTGAATGTAAATATTTCAAGATGTGGACCACTGTTCAAATGTTATCATAAATCTTTGCCATTGTTTTAGGGGATAACTCTTCCTGCATATACGAGCTGACTTGGTGGAGCTAGCTCCTGGAACGGAAATCTTCAGCGAGTTTCTGCCTTTCTGCTACCACTGGTCTGATTTGACCACAAAAGTATTCTGTTAGATCCTTTGCCATTATTATCATGTTTATTATTTAAAAAGTAGGAAAACTCTTTTTTTTTTAACTGTATCTGGCATTGCTCTTGTCCCCTTCGTTGAGTGGTCTGAAATACCACTTGTGTGAAATTAGAGTGAGCTGAGACAATTGGCATTCTCAACTTTGGAAAAAAAGGAAAGGAAAAAGCTTGAACTGTAAGGTTAACTGTCCTTCCATTCCTTGCAGGTTTGGAAGGTTTACAGTAGCTGCTCTTCAGTCCAAAGTAGAGCAGTGCGAACGTGAAACCAGTCGCCTCAAGAAAGCCCTGGAACGAAGTGATAAGTATATAGAGGAACTGGAATCTCAAATTGCACAGCTAAAAAATTCAAGTGAAGAGAAGGAAGCAATGAATCCCATTTGCCAGAGAGCACTTTCCATGGATGGCAAGGGGAGCAAAGGCAGCGAGGAGGAGATGCCGTCCAAGAGTCAAGGTGACGGTGCCAGAAAGCAGCTCGGCCCATCGACCTCGAGTTCTCACCTGGCACAGCCTTCTAACAGCTCTGCCCGGCAGGAAAGCACCAGCAAAGCAGACCCGAAGTGTTCTAAGAACAAAGACCTATATCAGAAGCAGGTGGAAATAATGTTAGGTGTGACAGAGGCAAGTATGGATACTTACTTGGAAAGAGAATGGGGCAGTAAGCCGAGTGACTGCGCACCCTACAAAGATGAACTCTATGACCTTCCAGCTCCGTGCACTCCTCTGTCCCTGAGTTGCCTTCAGCTCAGTACCCCAGACAGCAGAGAGAGCCCTATGCTCAAAGTAGGGGGTTCCAAAAAGCACTCACACCATCTCAGGAAGTTGGTGTTTGATGATTTTTGTGATTCTCCAAATGTCTGTAGTAAAGATTCTTCAGAAGACGATAAAAGTGAAACCGAAAAGAAATCAGAATGTTTTACTTCCCCAAAGACAGGGTTTTGGGACTGTTGCTCCACAAGCTATGCCCAGAGCTTGGATTTCGAAAGCTCAGAGGGGAACACAATTGCAAATTCCGTTGGAGAAATTGCTTCAAAACTGAGTGAGAAGTCAGGCCCCTGTTTGTCCAAGAGGCTGAATTCTCTTCGCTCTTTGGAAATGAATCGGACAAGAACGTCGAGCGAAGCGTCGATGGACGCAGCTTACCTTGACAAAATCTCCGAGCTGGACTCAATGATGTCTGAGTCAGACAACAGCAAGAGCCCTTGTAATAACGGTTTTAAGTCACTGGGTTTGGATGGGTCGTCAAAGTCCTCTCAAGGCAGTGAATTTCTGGAGGAACCTGATAAGCTGGAAGAGAGAACTAAGCCAAACCTTTCCAAAGGTTCTCTAACGACTGATCAGTTAGAAAACGGAAATGAATGGAAACCCTCTTCTTTTTTCCTCCTCTCTCCACCTGACCAAGAAATGAGTGAAGATTTTTCACTCCATCCCAGTTCTAACTCAGGAACTAATGAAATCAAACCCCCAAGCTGTTTGTTTCAGACTGAGTTTTCCCAAGGTGTTCTGTTAAGCAGTTCACATCAGCTATTTGAAGATCAAAGTTTTGGGTCGTCTTTGTTTAAGGTGTCCCCAGAGATGCATGGTCTTCATAACCACCTTCAGTCTCCTTGGTCTGCTGCTTTTGTGCCTGAGAAGAGAAATAAAAGTGTGAATCAGTCAACAAAACGAAAAATCCAGAGCAGCCTTTCTAATGCCAGCCCATCAAAAGCAACTAAAAGTTGACTCATTAGAAAGGTGTCATTTATGTTTTTGTCCTTAGAACAATATAAATGTTTAAAGTTACTTTTCCCCTCATAAAGGTTCTGTACAATTTTGAGTTGATGGTCTTTAGTTGAGTGTCAGGTCAGAATATGGCCAATTGGCCTGTACCGGCCAGGGGTGTCCAGCCCCTGGCCCGCAGCCGTGGGCTGCATGCGGCCCAGGGTGGCTATGACTGCGGCCCACCACAAAATCATAAATTTACTTAAAACCTTTTTTTTTGCTCATCAGTTTTCTTTAGTGTTTGCATATTTAATGTGTGGCCCAAGACAACTCTTCCACTGTGGCCCAGAGACGCCAAAAGGTTGGACCCCCCCGCCAGTGTATCCAGAGTACTTTTGTTCATTCTGAAGAGTATGTTCTTTTTCATTTTTATTTGGGAATCTTTTTGACCAGAAGATAGGCAGAGGGTTTCTTTTTAATGACTATTACGTGTATCTGGTTTGGATATATTTTGTTTCCCGTCTTGATTTTTCAATAACCATTAGATACAATGGCCTATTAATGAGCCTTGGTTGTCTTCAGAACTAGGATTTCTTAAAGAACACTGTAAGTGTTGAGTACACACTGCCCACAAGACACTCGAGTTTCTTTAAAGCTTTTCCTAGGGCGGATGTTATTTTGCCTGCCCCCTTTTATTTACGTGTAGTAGTGGCCTGTTATGCACGGCCATCATGGAGAAATGGCGTTCTAACCTTAGACCAGTATTCACTTCTTTTTTGGTTTTATGTGTATGTTTGCATTCCTAATGTTGTGTTTTGTTCAGTTTTTGTAAAAAAACGTTTTTGCTATTATGCAAGATTACATTTCTGTATGAAAATATTTGTTTTACGTGAGATAACTTTCATTTGCTCATCTCTTTGTGTGTAGTGTAGTGAAAAATCAAAAACTGAGTCTGCTTTGGAAAGAAGACATGGAACAGTTGGGTTCGGAGGGGCCTAAACACGGTAGCTTTATTGTTCCAGATATACATACGCAAAAGCACTCCCTACCACGTCCTTGGTCCGCCTCTGCGGGTCTGCCAGGGAAGCTTTTTTGGAGTGATCAAGTTCTTGTTTGCATGTGAAAACTATGCATGATCGCGTTCTTGCTTGCACTGTTTTTCTTACATAAGAAAAAGACATTTCAGTTGGCTAGTAGAATATCTTTTATGTAGGACAAATTTTTTTCTTTTTTCGTGAAGAGTATTGAGGAGTGAGAAGAGGTGAGCTAAGCACAATTTATAAATTAGGCTCTGAAAAAGTATGTTCTTACCAAACATGTGTTTGGTATGCCTATATAGGCTTTTAAAAATGGTATGTATGTGAATGACTTGTTTAGCAAACGTGCACTGAACATTTTACATTAATGCCATACTGTTTTACATTAATACTGCATGCTCTTCTGTGGGAACTGAATAAAGGATGTCATCAGCACTGGAACCCTTGATATTGTCTCAGATATTGAATCACCCTATAAAGATGTCAAATTTGCCATTTTTTATTGATCTTATAAGAATCGACAAACTATGACCTCATGGACCAAATTGGCCTGCTCCTGTGTTTGTGGAAGGCCCATGATCTCAGACTAGCTTGTACATTTTTTAATTGTTTTTTTTTTTTGAATGCTAGGAATATTTCATAACACAGGAAAATGGTAAGTTATTCAGATTTCATTGTTTCTGAATAAAGTCTTAATAGAACATAGCTTCGCTCATTTGTTTACATGTTATCTGCGGCTGCCTTTGCGCTGCGGCGGCATAGGTGACTAGTTGCAGCAGAGACCACGTGTCTCACAGAGCCTAAAACAGAGCAAAACTTGCTGACCCTGGTTTTAATAGACTTTCAGGAGTCAACAAAACCATAAAAGTGTAACAAATAATTTTTATGATTTGGAGAATCATGCCCTCCACTAATCAAGGCAAAATAAAATTTTTAAAAAGCTAATACAAAACATTGTTTTGTCATACATGTTTTTCAATAAGTACTTATGTGTCATTTTATCTCTCTGATATGTTAAAAGCTAATGGGTACTTTCAGGGATATTAGCAGTTTAAACATCTTTGACAATGTGGTTATACATTTAAAATTTAATTAAATGTAGAAATCTCAATTTTTTCCTGAATAGAATAAATTTGGGGCTAAGCTTTTTATTATGTTCTGTGTATAACTCTTCTGTACCATGAATGTATCAGTTTTTAATCCAAATATATTCTGACACCGTGCCATGGAATCCAGCGTGTACCCTGATTTGCTAATGCCTACCTGGGGCGAGAGTGTCTATATGGGACCTGAGTATTTCCCAGCTGCTTCAGAAACACTGCTCTATCCTCCCCAAAATAGTACTTCATCTATTAAATTAGTCAAACCTGTAATTCCTCAATTGAAGGGAATAATCTGTGCAGGATTTTAACCACACATCCTCATTTGTCTTTAGCATAATCTATATCATGACAAATACACTGTTCTCACATTTTTTAAATATATCTATTACATACACACAATAAAAAAAAAAACTATCTTTTACTGAAACCAAGTACTTGGCTAATGTCTGTCTCATAATCCTCTTCAAATTCTGCGAGCCAACCATGACCCCCAGCTCCCCGATGAGCGAGCTGAGGCTGTGTTTCACACATGCAGCTGGGGAGGCACAGACCATGTGGGGCCCGGGCCCCTTCCTGCTTTAGGCACAAGAGCTCACATGGCCAGGTCAAGGAATGAGTGGGCATGACTCTTCCAAGGATTCTTTTAAGCATATTTTGGAAATATTAGCATATTTCTTTTTCAAGTAACATTTAATTACCAAGTGGGAGCTCAGTGAAGGGAGTGTGTGTGCCACTTTGTAGCAACACACACGTTAACTGACATTTCGATGGATTTAAAATAGCACTCAGGCTGCTAGGCTAGGATGCGCCAGTGATAAAGGGAGCAGACAGTTATCGGTTCATGTCTTTATAAATAAAAACAGCATCTGTTGACTGCTCATCTTTCTAAAATGCGATGGCTAAAGATGTGCTCATTTTTTTCGACATGACCTTTAATTCTTTATCTTTCAATTTTCAAAATCTTCATCCCATCCAAAACAAGTCTCCTGTTTTAATGGATAGAGACCAAAACTCAAAATGGTAGACTTTAAGATTTGTGGCCCCTTAATTTCAAATTTGCATTGCTTTCCTGTAATCTCTACTGTGTTTACCTTGGTTTGAAACAGCTAGAGTTAACACTGAACAAGAGAAGAACTCGGGTCTTGAACCCTAACTGCTGCAGGAACTTGGTAGTACATCCTACGTGGTTTCCGTTTTTCACAGTAATACATGTGTTACGTGTTTTCCCTTCCGTTTGCCCCTGTTACTGATATTGTAGAGAACATCAAACTGAGATTAACAGTTTAACTCTATTGATGTGGCCTATTAGATTAGAAGGGTTTCCCAAAGCCTCCTAAGAAGGTCTTTCGTTCCTATTTGTGGGAGTTCGAAAACCCAGCCGTTGCCTAGCAGGACGTAACCTGATCCTCCTAATAATACTTGGCAGAGAGAAAACCTTTTAAGCAATGATCTCAGAGTGCCTAGTGAACATTTATTGCCTAATTCTCGGAACCCCACTCCGAGCGAGGAAGCATCTATTAAATGCAGAATTCTTTTAAGAATTCATCTGGAGCTCAGGCTAGGGTGATTTTCAGTTTTAGGTGAGAGGCGGTCTAGAGTGCCTACACTGAAGCTCTACTTCTTGAGAGACCAGGCCGATTCCGGGGCCTGCCGCGTTTCCACGCGGAGCAGACCCTACTAGTAAATGCACCAAGTGTGTCGAAGCGGGGGCTTCTGTTTGCACTGGGTCTCTGAGGAGGAACGAGAGTCCCGTGCGGAAGAGGACCTCCCCCGCGGGGCCGCGGCTCTGCACTGGGCGCCCATTCATGCTGCTCTTGGAAGAGGCGCAGAAGGAACCATTCCCTAAGGCGCGGCCCCGACTGGAAAAGGTTCCCTGAGGCTCCAGCCTGAGCTTGCAAGTCGGTCTTCGCCCCGCCTCCGCCCTCCGAGCTCCCCCTGAGACGCCAGGCTCGCCCTCGCCGCGGGGGCCGGCGGCCTGCTGGCGAGACAGTGACTCCCTGGGCGCTGGAAGGACCGGGAGGTGGCAGGGCTGGCCCATCATCTGTCCATTAAGCCGAGGCCTGGCGCTCAGGAGGCCAGAAGGCACGACCCGCCTCACTCACAGGGTCATCTTTGTGCCGGATGGGGGCGGGGAGAGCGGCGAGGTCCGGCCCGCCGGCGCGGGCTCTGCGCGGCTCTTCCTCCCTCCGGCCCCCGCGACCCCAGCCTTCCCGGAGCCCCGCAGCCGGCGCCGCTCGCCGGCCCCGAGCGCAGACCCGCCCGGAGCGCCTGCGGCCGGAGTTTCCAGCGTTTTCGCGGGGGGGGGGGGGGGGGGGTTCCCAGTTGGTCCCGCCCAGTCCCCACCGGAAGAAACGACTGACTCTGCGGTTTCTTTTCATTTTATTACCACTCACGAACCTGGCGATTAAGACGCGAAATCAACAAAGAGTTTTCTTTCCACCTTAACCTTGCACACAATCCTTTAACAAATTAATTAATCCTAATGAATTAACACTTCATTTATTTAAACGCGCTACAGTCCATGAATTAAATTTTCATGCAGTGATTAAAGGCTGTTAAAATATGCATGATTTCGTTAAAATTTTATAATAAATCAGGGCAATGTGTTACATGACAAGGCAACTATTTCCCAGTCCCTCGCAAGGGGCTTTGATTCGTGCGGGCGGCGGGAGGAGGGGCGGCTGGCGGCGGCGCGGGCGAGCGTCGGAGCCTGGCGACGGGACCCGCTCCGCACTCTGGCGTTGGGACCAGCGGCTTCGCGCTTTCCTCCGCGGCTTCGGGACCCTTTGGGGGATCCCACACCTGCAGGCAGAGTTGAGTCTGCGGGAGGCGACGAAGCCCGCCTCTGCGTCCTGGAAAACTGCCCTCCGGGGGCGGGGGCGGGGGGTGCCGGGGGTCCCCTGCTGTTCCTTTGCGCCGGCGGAGCTGTCTCCAACCGAGGCGAGCGTGCGTCCGGGGCGCCGCGGCGGGCCGGCGGCTCTCTGGGGAACGGGAAGGCGACAGAACTTCGATCTCGTCGCGTGGGGTCGCGGCGGGAGCGTCTACTGTGGAGTTGGTGCTTTCGTGGTTGTTATCCCGCGGAGCTCGAGACCCGTCCTCGGACCAGCGCGCCCTCGCAGTTTTCACGGAGCATGGTCGGGGCAGGGGGGCTCTGCTCCTCTCGGGACCTCACCCACAAGGGCCTGTGAACGTCTGTCTTCGTGCTGGAACGGGGTTTTCTGGGACGCACAAACCGGATCTGGGGACTAGCCAGCGGGGGCGGCGTGTCCCTCGTGGGCAACAGCTGTAGTTGTCTGGTTGTCACCGTAGGGCTTCCACGACGTGGGTGGGTCTCAGGTACGCGCAGAGATTAGGCTGGAGATCTGTGAAGGGGTGGGCAATACTAGGTTTTCAGTTATCAGTACGCGAAACACAGCTTTTTCTTGTGCTATTATTTATTAATTATTGCGTTATTTTCCATAGCAACGACTGTAAGTCTACTTTTGCCCACCCCTGCGCATAGATTTCTACATATGTGGCGCTAAGAGTGGTAATGACCCGCAGTGAACTTGACTGGGACTCACCGTCCGTGTTGCAAGGGCATCAGTCAGGGAGTTGCATTTGAATTACAGGGACCGAAGAAGGACAGCAGTGCTTTTTCCACCCGCTGGGACTCAGTCTGAGTGCGGGGCTAAGAGTCTTCCAGGAGACCACCCCCTGCCCCAATAACGCATTGCCCCGCCCCGGACCTTGGGGACCGACGGAGACCAGGAGACCAGGGGCCCAGGGAAGGACGGGAGGGGCGGGGTAGAAAGGAAGGACAGCGGCCTCCAGGAAATCTCGAGCCCCCGCCAGCAAGAGCATGACTCTGGACGCGCGCCTTGGGCTGAGCCGGGCTCCGCGGGTGGCGGAAGGCAGGGCCACTGCCCAGAACCGGGCAGTGCTAAGAGAGACCAAGGATCAAAACAGCCCAGACGGCCCGGGGTCGAAACGAAAGTACAAGCACCAGCCCCTCCGCTAGCTCACCCTCGGACAGCGTGACCAGCCAGGTGCGCAAGGGGGCCGCCCTAGTGCAGCCCCTCTTCGGAGCACCGGGCCCGTTCCCCACAGACTCGCCCCGTCCTGCCCACCCACTGCCTAACACAGCCCGGCCTCTGGGCGCCGGGGCTTCAGCTGCGCGCGGGGTTTGCCTAGTTTCGACCGGGCAACCGCCAGAGGGGGACCTGGCGTCGCGAGCCTGGGTCGTGCAGGTGGCGGCTCCTGAGTCCAGCGCTCAGTTTCCCCCTAGTCCCTTTGGAAGGGGAAAGGCAGACCCAGAGAGCAGTAGCTGTCAGGAACGCTCTCCCTAACTGTGTGTGTGTGTGTGTGTGTGTGTGTGTGTGTGTGTGTGTGTGTGTGTGTGTGTGTGTTGGGTAGGAAGGTCGGGCAGTCGCAGGCGAGGAGACTTCACCCCCAGCAGTGCGGCCCCTGGCCCAGTGCCTCTCTTTCTGGTCCTCACTCCGACCAACGAATGTCTGCTCCCTGAGCTCGGGAAAGAGGCTCCGCCGAAGGAAATGTTAAGTGGGCCTGCCAAAGGAGGAGAAAATTAATTAATGAGGGAAAGAAATGTGTCTCTGATCCAGATGATAGACTCCCTCTCCCTGGGGGGGGGGGCGGAAATTCCTTGGAAATCAATAGCTGTGTATTCATTATCCCCTTCTTGATAAAATGCAAAGCTAGGAGTTAGGGGGAGAGAGGAATCTGGGTTGGTCATTAAAGAAGAAAAAGGAGGGGGAGAAACCTGCCCAGGAATCTATGCCAAGGCTCAGACCTTATGTGGGCATCGTTAGTACCGTCAGGGGCCACCTAGTTACCGCACTTGCCAAACTGGGAGCACCAAGCAGTGACATATTGGTGGACTGAGCCCTGGTCCACCACCCCTTCCCTTCACTGCCTTGGGGTTAAGTAGGGGAAGGTCTAAGGAGCTGCCTTCAGACCCACCACAGTGCTCCGCTCTCTGGCCTGGGCCTGAGGCCCAGCAGGGGTACGCGGCAGAATAATTCTCCAAGCATCATCCCCACCCCACTCCGTATTTCTCCACAACCCCCTCATTGCACCTGTCGCACCTCACGACAAACACCTCTTCACCTGTAGCTCCCTCACTCTCAGAGACTGCCACCACTGGAAGGACAGATACCCATATTTTATACCTCCTTTTTATACCCAGCATCTTGCCCTGGCCCAGACGGATGCTCACTCAGCATGCATCTCAGGAAGGAGGGAAAGGTAGAGAAAGTAAACGAGGGAGGGATGAAATCATTGACTTGGGAAAGAGAACAGGCTAGATTTGAGATTACGGCCCTGTGTGAGGGCAGCACACCTCTCTGGACCAACCTCCGTTTCCTGCGTAGGGTGAAAGGCACCCATCAGTGATTCTCCTGCCTGCCTCCTCCCCGGTAGCCTTGGCTTGTGGAACTCTCCGGCTTTGCTTCTGACACTCCCCATCTGCCTTCTCCTCCGTTCTACACACGAGCATTGTCTTGTGGAGCATGTTTACCCCCTGACAAGTCCCTTGCTAAGCCTCACGATGAACACAGGTGTGCCCTACCTAAACAGACTTGCAGTGCATTGGTTGGAGAGTGGGCTGAAAACTGTACCCATGGTCCTATCTCAAACCCCAGAAAAAGCGAGATATTGTGGGCAAAAAGACCGGATCCGAGGTCCAACAAACTGAGATTGGAGTCTCCGCAAGTCAGTAGATTCCTGACCTTAAGCCAGGTGCCTCCCCGCAGGGTTCACTGGCGCCCTCCATGCGGTGGAAGGTAAACCGAGACGAGCTTCGGGTACTTTGGGATTCGCCTCGCTCTCTGGAGGCCCACCAGGGCCCAAATCTGTGCTGTTTGCGTTTCTCTCCCCCTGCCCTCTTCAGGGCTCCTAAAGGCCAGCCTTTCCCTTGGCGGGGGCGGGGGAGGGGGGCGGTCCACGGTGTCCAGCCGCTCGCTGGCCCTCAGCGAGGCCCCTTCTTCTCCCGAGGGAGAGCTCAGGGACCTGCCGCGAAGGGTGTCAGGAAGGATTAGGTTAAGCCTGGGCACTCGCTGCGAAGACTACGTAGGACTCACTCGCTCCCTCCAGCGATGTCCTGCTCGCCGTCCATCCCTCGTAGAGATAAAGTTGCATTTAGCACTCCCAGGGGACCGAGTAATGGATGGCAACGCGGCTCCTTCTTGCACCAGCAAATGAACATCGCTCTCACTCCCCTCTCCGGCTGCAGGGGGTGGGGGTGGGGGCCAGAGAGAGAGAGAGAGAAGAAAAGAAAGGAAGGAAAAGGCATGGTGACGCCTGTGGGCTCCTCTTGGAATTCGAGTAGTGAGTGGGTATACTAACTACACAGGCGTTTGTCCAAAGAAAAGATAAAATAAACGCCAACGCGAATTTAGGTTTATAGAAATGAGATCTGCTCTTTGGTGAAAATGAAGATCTCTTTGGTGCGGGAGAGACCAGAAAAATTATTTGTCTGATCTCTGCCTCCCATAAGCAGCTCCTCGCCGCTCTCCAGCTCTCCTGCCCCAGATGTGATAACATCTGGGCCGTGATTATCACCCGAGCTGGCGCTGCCTCCCCGGGGACTCGGCGTCTGAACCCTGGTCCCCGCGGAGGCCCTTGATCTGCCCGCCACTCGAGGGCCATGTAATAGAATGGGTAATTGATTTATTCTTCTTCTTAGGTTTTGATTTTACAATAACAAAAATAAATAACTGTAAAAGCTGGACCAGAGCTTGGGCCCGTTGTTTCCATGAATAAATATTTTAATCACGCTTTTCTATAAACTGGCTTAATCCTGTCTCCTATTGAAGAAAATAACATCTATGGCAAAGAAGCCAAAACGATGGAAGGAAAAGAAAGTTCTCTGTTGAATATCTTATTCCCTTTTCTCTGAAGCGGTTTCCTGTTCCTGGAGTTTTCAGGGTGAAGTGTGCGTGTGTGTGTGCGTGTGTGTGTGTGTGTGTGTGTGTGCGCGTGTGCGCGCGCGCGCCGAGGAGAGGCAAGGATCCCGACGACACCCTGTTAACTGTTTTTCCTTTTGTTTACTAGAAGCCTCAGATCACCCAGCGCTCGTTTGAAACGTGGGTCTGCACTCAGTTAAGGGAGACAAACAATAAGGGAAATGCACAATTTCCTTTTAACAGCCATTCCTGAGCAGGAAGCGCTCGCTCCTTGCGGCTCCTAAGTGGCTGTCACTGTCGGTGCCTGACACACTTACAGTCACAAAAACAACAGCAACAAAGTGTGCGGGGGAAATTAAATTATATGGAAATCAATAGCGTCTGACTGCTTCAAACAAATGTCTGTCACCGCGATTATTCTCCAGCAACGTATTTATAAACCTTGAAAGAAACAGGTTCTTGCAGCAAAAGACAGCACCTTCCGCATTCCCGTGTCGTGATTTATACTGTATACAGAGGAATGCGCGGGCATAATTTAACATGCAAACGCCCCGCTGTACACATTATATAACAGCTTGTTAGACATCGCGGGGAGGAGGTGTGCCGAAGTGGCGCGCGTATATTCCGGGCTTGCGCCGGGGCGGGGTCCGGGAGGAGAGCGGAGCCGCGGGGCTGCCAGCGAGCCCCGCGCCTGGCTCCGCTGCAAAGGTGCCAAGCCTCAGACAATAGCCGGCCCTTCTAGCCTTTCCAGCCCCGCGGTGGGAAAGGTGAGGTGAGCAGCGCGCATGCCCGGGCAGCTACAGGTGCATCACCTGCGCTGTCCTCGCTGGTGGTCACTATAAGAGCGGCTCCCACGCGCCGGTCGCCGCGGGGCTGGCGCGCGCGCGCGCGCGCAGTCGCTCGGCGCCGCCGAGCGGGCGAACGCGCGTCACACCGACGAGGACGACTGATGCCTGTCAGCGCGGCGGGGCCGCGAGCTCTCGCGAGAGCTCCCCGGCCCGGCCGCGAGAAGTGGGGCTCAGGTGTAAGAGGAGTGCATCCCGTCCGCGCGCGGGGCTAGATAGAGCTCTTGGAGAAGTGGGATCGCGAGGCCGGTGCGCGGCGCTCTGCGCGGTCCGGGGCAGCGCCAGGAGGCAGCGGCGGCGGCAGGAGCAGCAGCAGCCCCCGCGCGGCCGTCGCCTCCGCGCCGTCAGCCGCCGCGGCTGCAGCCTCCGAAGGGAGGCCGGGGGAGCCGGCGTGCGCACTTTCCCGGGGACTTTCGGAGTGTTTGTGGATTTACATGCCAAGCCGTCAAGATGATGTCCATGAACAGCAAGCAGCCTCACTTTGCCATGCATCCCACCCTCCCTGAGCACAAGTACCCATCGCTGCACTCCAGCTCCGAGGCCATCCGGCGGGCCTGCCTGCCCACGCCGCCGGTAAGCGCCCCGCGCTCGCGGCCCCGGCCCGCAGACTCGCCCCTCCCCGTCTCCGAGACGCTGCATGTCGGGCGCTGGTGTGTGCTAAGGTCCCGGTGCGGGCGTTTGCGGGCAGGGGTTTTTAGAGGCATCCCGCCGCTTGGCACGTTTTGTACGGTGGCACTTAATGTCGTGTTCCTGTCGCCCCTGCCTCCGTGTCGGGCGCCTGCGATCAAAGTGGGGATCGGTGGGGCCATGACTCTCGACTTTGTTCCACTTTCTGCCTTAATTTCCTGCCTCGGAGAGGCGATCTCTGCGTGCTCGGTGCGCGACACGGGTTCCGGCTGCGAGTTACATCTCCATTTCTTCTTCTTTCCTTTCCTTTTTCGTTCCTGGAATGTGTTCCCGCGTTCCCCTCTCCCCACCTCTGTCCGCCTCGCCACGCTCGCTCCCCTCCTCCCCCGGCCCCTTCGCCATCCCCAACGTGTCCCCCTTCCGCCCTTCCCGGTCTCTGCGCCCCCCACCCCGTCGTTGTTGTTGTTTTGGTTGCTTTGTTTGTTCTTTACTTGTTGTGCTTCCCGGCTTGTATGTGGTTTTGTTTTGTTTTGTGTTTTTGCCTTTCGGTTGTGTGGTTTTTCTTTTCGGTTTGGTTTGTGTCGCCTGCAGCTGCAGAGCAACCTCTTCGCCAGCCTGGACGAGACGCTGCTGGCGCGGGCCGAGGCGCTGGCGGCCGTGGACATCGCCGTGTCCCAGGGCAAGAGCCACCCGTTCAAGCCGGACGCCACGTACCACACGATGAACAGCGTGCCGTGCACGTCCACGTCCACCGTGCCGCTGGCGCACCACCACCACCACCACCACCACCACCAGGCGCTCGAGCCCGGCGACCTGCTGGACCACATCTCGTCCCCGTCGCTCGCGCTCATGGCCGGCGCGGGCGGCGCAGGCTCGGCGGGCGGCGGCGGCGGCGCCCACGACGGTCCGGGGGGTGGCGGCGGCCCGGGAGGCGGCGGCGGCCCCGGCGGCGGCGGCCCCGGCGGCGGCGGAGGCGGCGGCGGCCCGGGGGGTGGCGGCGGCGGCCCGGGCGGCGGGCTGCTGGGCGGCTCCGCGCACCCGCACCCGCACATGCACGGCCTGGGCCACCTGTCGCACCCGGCGGCCGCGGCCGCCATGAACATGCCGTCGGGGCTGCCGCACCCCGGGCTGGTGGCGGCGGCCGCGCACCACGGCGCGGCGGCGGCGGCGGCGGCGGCGGCGGCGGGGCAGGTGGCGGCGGCGTCGGCGGCGGCCGCGGTGGTGGGCGCCGCGGGCCTGGCGTCCATCTGCGACTCGGACACGGACCCGCGCGAGCTCGAGGCGTTCGCCGAGCGCTTCAAGCAGCGGCGCATCAAGCTGGGCGTGACGCAGGCCGACGTGGGCTCGGCGCTGGCCAACCTCAAGATCCCGGGCGTGGGCTCGCTCAGCCAGAGCACCATCTGCAGGTTCGAGTCGCTCACGCTCTCGCACAACAACATGATCGCGCTCAAGCCCATCCTGCAGGCGTGGCTCGAGGAGGCCGAGGGCGCGCAGCGCGAGAAAATGAACAAGCCCGAGCTCTTCAACGGCGGTGAGAAGAAGCGCAAGCGGACTTCCATCGCGGCGCCGGAGAAGCGCTCCCTCGAGGCCTACTTCGCAGTGCAGCCGCGGCCCTCTTCAGAGAAGATCGCTGCCATCGCCGAGAAACTGGACCTCAAAAAGAACGTGGTGCGGGTGTGGTTTTGCAACCAGAGACAGAAGCAGAAGCGGATGAAATTCTCCGCCACTTACTGAGGGGGGTGGGAGGTGCCGGCGGGGCAGAGCGGGGAGCTGAAGGGGCCTTGCGGGGTCGGGGAGGGGGGCTTTTCCCGGGCCTACTTCCCCCCCGGATTTGGAGTGTCCGTTATCCTGCTTGCATTCGGAGAATCCCTCTTCCAGCGTTCTCTTTATGCGCTTCCTGCTCTCACGCTGCTCCGACCTGGAGGGCTGGGGTGCAGGGTGTGGACACCGGAGCGGATAGCGGGGAAAGAGGGAGCATTTGGGGTGAGCAGGGATTAGGGGGAAGGACAGCGGACACTGGAGGAGGGTTTTGAGGAGCAGGATGGTTCTGGGGGTTAGGGTGGGGGGAGACCCGGAAAGGGTAGAGAAATGGACTGTTTTGGACCAGAGACATTTATCCAAATCTCCTGGGGACCAAGGACCTATGTATAAAAACAAACCTACCAACCACCAAAAACTAAGCACATAAAGACAAACTAAAACAAAAACAGAACAAAAGCAAACAAAATATGCTTTAGAATTTAACTCCAGGGAGCAGTATTCTGCAGCTTCATTCCTCCCCCAAGGAAGAGAAAAAAGAGCCACCACTATTATTGCCACTGACCCAACCCTACACACATGAACTGAGAAGCGACAAACTGCACCAGCTGGAAGGTGAGATTCTGGGTAGTGGAGCTAGTTGTTCTGTGTGTTTAATTTTTCCCTCTAAGTCTCACCTCTGCCCTACCCACGTCCTCTTTGATTTATGTTCTGGGTTCCAAAGAGACTGGATGGCTGCTTGCCTTGCCAGAAAGTGAGTGGGGGGACAGCTGCAAGGGGGTGGAGGGCGTAACTACCTGTTTAGGTGGAGTCCGCCTTTTCCAGTGACCTGGCCTGCGCTCCAGTGTCCTGAGTCCAGTTGGATGGGGTGTTTAGGGAGAGGGAGGTACAGCCTTTGAGCTGACTAAAAGGCAGAATTTAGGAGCTTCAAAAGAAATATTTTATTCTAGGAGAATAAAACATTTTTTATCAAGGTTTTTTTTTCCTTTTCATTTTTGCTCTTATATCTAAGATCTAGACAGTACTTCAAAACCAGCTCCCCTCCCACACTCACAGCACTTGCTTACCCTTTCATTTATTTCTCTCAATGTCATTTATTTTAAACTACCTACTGAATTTTATTTCCTATTGATTCAAATAGACTGACGGGTGGAAAACACTAGGAGAGATACTCTGTCCCTTTTACTCCACAGAACAAGACCCACTTAGCCCTTCTAGGTCCCTTTTCCTTCTCCCTTGGAGAACATGAGATTGCTAGCACATGGAGAAGTTCCTCCTTTCAGTTGGAGCAGGGCTCGACTGTGTGGAAAATCAACTAAATCCCACAGAGAGAAGACAGATTTAAAGTCCTCCATCATTTCAAAAGGGTCTGCATGTTGGGGGGGACGGGGAGGCAGAATAACTGTATTTCATTATTATTATTATTCTTATTATTCAAAAGTAATTTATTGCTGGGGATAAATGTTGGGTAGCAAGAACTTTAATTTGCACTACCAGTCTCCCTAATAGAAAATCACGTATAATATTTCATAGTTATAATCAAGGTACTTTATGAACTGCTGATGGATTAAAAAATGAGAAAGACAGTTGAAGGTGGCTAGGTAAAATGCCTGTGTGGTGCACAAAACACTCTTTTGATCTCATGTGGAGATGGTTTATTACCATCCTTTCATAAGAACTAAAAAATTGAAAACAGAAGAAATGAGAGAAGAAAAAAAAAAACCTGCCATTTAACAATACTAAAATCATGCATGATCTGAAGAGTGCGGAAAGAAACACAATTAGGTCTCACTCTGGTTAGACATTATTTATTTAATTACGTTGTATATCATTGTTTGCAGCGCAAACATTCTATGCATTTGAAACGGGGCACTAAACTGGGCTAGCTTTCTGATAGACCGTTTTGTGGATAGTGTGATTTCACAGTCTACTGCCTGTTTTCACCGAAAACACAGCATTCTTGTCATATTCTTGTATTTAGAGGAAAAAATAAAAAGGAAGATTATTGTAAATATTTTCTTTAACACACACAGTGGTTACAGACCGCCAGTGTTATTCCTGAAATGTTCCATGGATGGATCGACCTGTCCATGTATGTCTGCTGAGCTTTCTCCTGGGTTATGTCTTTGCTCTATTACCTTCCCCTTCCCACTTCTATCAGAACCGTTTCTGTGAGCCAAAATACAACAGGGGGTGTGTCCCAGTACACTTGCAAATAAAACATAACTGAAAGAAGAGCAGTTTTATCATTTGGGTGCATTTTTGTGTCTCTATTAGGCCAAGCCCTGGTAGAGCTGGTCAGCAAATGAGACTCACTTCAGCCTTCAACCAAAAATACAGGTGGGGGGGGGGGTGAAAAGAGGGGAAAGGGTGAGAATGTTGTATTTTTTCTGCTGAATCAGAATTCACTTTCAGACAACTCATGTGAAAAGTGGTGCTCTGAATAAAATGAATTCTATATTAGTTGCCTGTGTTTATCAAAAAATTTTTTTCTAACTGCAGAAACTCTTAAACTACAGCCTTCACTTCAGACTGGTGGAAGCTAATAACTAGGCACCCCCAAAATATTTAAATTGAGGTTCAGGGACAGAGACCTTCTGAGGTTTATATGTTTTGTCTAGCCTAAAAACGTTTCTTAAAAAAATGTAACTAAATGACTTTTCTTTGGAAGTTAATAAATATAGAAACCATCCACTAATCTGTCCAACCCCCGTGACAGATGCCTGTGTTATTTGGAACATTTAGTGTGCCACCTACTGCTCCAGAGGGACCAGAGATTCATTTTTTGGTGACCTGGGACTAGGTCACATGCCAAATGTACAAAGTTTCTTAATAGCTGGGAGTATATCTTCTGAAGTCAAACTACGTTAGCCAAATCTTTTTAATTTCACCGGCAAATCTGTGAAACAAACACTTGATGTTCAAAAAAGAATAGTGCATTTAAAAAGCTGTGATTTTAAAGGTGTTAATGTTTTTTTTTTAAAAAAAGCACTTAGAGGTATTTTAAAAATAGATCTCTTCCATCAAAATTGATTTTTCTGTTGTTATTGACTCAAACTGTCATCAAAGTTTTTAATAAAATGTATTTGTAAAAAAACATTATTTTATAGAAAAATATGACCAATTGCATTGTTGGAGAACCAGGAATAAACAGATGGAAAGATTTACAAAGGCTGATTAAAAAAAAAATATGCCCCAAACGAAATGTTGCAAATACCTTTGTATTATATAATGATGACCGATGTATGTACTAAGAACTTGAGCATTTGTTCTGTATTAAGTAAAACCCTTACCAAATGAAAAGAAGACAATATTATGTTAATAAAACAGATTATGAGAATACATGCTTTGCAGAGTTTCCTATTTTCTGGAGTAGGAAACTGTGCAAAACAAGAAGTGCTTTACTCTATGGTGGGTGAATCTGTGTGCCGCCGGCAGGAGTAGTCAGACTATTCTAAGGCGACGCTGTCAGTTCGCGAACAAACAAACGAATACACCAGCAAACACATGTCCTCCTGGAGAAGGTGCGGAGGCTCGCCACTCAGCGGTAGTCAGCCCTTCAAAGTTTTCAGGTTCTGGAGAGTGGAATTATATCTAAGCGGATTCACAGCACCAGTCGGTTGGTGGCAATACTACGATGTGTGCCTCGTTATTTTAAACAATCTCAAAATAAACTGGAGAAAGGGGGGAAATTATTTTCCGCCTGCACTGCAGCTTCTCAGGAGCCCCAGGCGGGGGTAGAGGAGCAAAGCCAAGGGAAGGACGAGCAGAAAGCACGCCCGCCACGTCCGTGCCGTCCCTTCGTTTGAAATCTCCCCCTCTCCCCAGTCCTAACTCCGCGTCCTGCGCTCTGCGTGTCCGAGAAACCGTGTCCTCGAGACACATCAGGTAACTTCGGAATAGATTTTTGTCTAATGCGTGCTCTGAACTTGCTCTGAATTTGGACTACACTCATAAATAAACCGTAGGCACCCACTGCCATGATTGTATCGATTTTTACTTTCTTGTGCAAAAGTACTTGGTTCCTGTCCCTCCAAGCGCCCGCGCCCGGAGAGGACGGGGCGCCCCCACCCCGGGCTCCCCGCCCAGCTCCCGCCCGGGGCCCCCGGCGCGGCGCCGGGCTTCTCCCGCCGGCCCCGCGCGGAGCTGCTCCGCTCCGTCTCTCCGGCGGATGGGCTTTCACAGTCCAGTCCGGGAAGTTGGCATTGTGACTTCTGACCCTGGCGAAAAGCAGTTTGCCGCCCCGCTCACACTGGCCCCGGTGGCCAGCGGGGTGATAACGGGGATGACGACAAGTGTCCCGTGTGGTTCTGCTTATCCGTGTTCCTGCCGCCGCGGCTCAGCCCCGCGAGCAGAGCCACCCGGTAACTCTAGGCGGGTTCAAAGGAGACCGCAAGCTTAATTGATTTTTAAAAAATAGCAGTCAAATTCTAATTCTCACGAGGTGTGTGTGTGGGCAGGGGGGGGGGGACTCTTCCCACCTGCGAGATAGGCCTTGTCGCAATAATTGCGTTATTTAATATTTGATCAAACCTTTGAGCCCCCACCGCCGGCGGCGGCGGGTTCGCGTCCCCGGGGCCGCGGGCCGGAGGCCGCCGGGAACGCGCGGCGGGGCGCGCGGCCGCACGGCTCGGGTTGGCTTGCGCTTTGAATAATTCATGGCCTGAGACTTCTGGAAATTAATAAAATGAATGATAACAAGAAACTAATTAAAAACTTTACTGATTGTGTCCACGTCAGCGTGATCGGGCGGCAGGCGCCCTCTCTTCCCACCGCCCCGGAATCCGGTGCCCCTGCGGGGCGGGGCGCCGGCCGGAGAGGGGCCTCGAAACTCGCGCGGCCACGCGGTCCCCGGACGCCGGGAGTCCCACTTCGCGGGCACCCTCGCGGGGCCGCTGCGAGCCCTGCAGCCGCTGCCGTGCGTAGGTCGCCAGTCTCCCCGCGTGACTTCGTGCTTCGGGACGGGTGGGTTGGCGGGTGCCGACACAGACAGAGCTGATTGGGTCAGAGTTTGCAGCCGGAGGAGACCCGCCCTCCTTCGACCCGTGCAGGGTGCTCGTTTGGCCACGGAGACACCCACCCACTAGGGGCCGTCCACTCGGGGAATCCCAGAGCCCCAAGAGTCTGACCCACGGCCAAGCGACAGCGCTATGCTCGGTTTGCGCCCCTCCGCGGTCGCCCAGAGGCTCCCGGGTAGGAGGCTTCTAGCTGCTGCAGGCGGCGGCTCTCACGGCCCGCGAGGCAGCCACCCGCCTGCGGGCTTCAGCCAGGACTTGGCCCGGCCACCCGCGACCCGAGCGGGTCGACAGGCCCCGGCCGGGCACCCCGCGCGTGCGCAGGTGGGGCCAGTGGAGCGCGGACCCGGGGAGCGCGGACCTGGGGAGCGCGGGGCGGCTGGGGCGCGCACGGAGCGCAGGGAGCGCGCCGAGGCCGCACATGCGCGTTGTGTGCGCTTAGTCCCCTCCAAGAGGTGAGCCTGGGTTCCGCCGCTGGTAATTAAGCGCTCGCGGAGGTCACCTCCCACTCTCTAAGTGCTTCTGAGTACGTCCTGGGAGAAAAGTGCAGGGACCGGTGTCGCAAAGAGGTTAAAAATACTCTTCCCCGAACAGTTTGCCCGAGTCAACAGGCACCTTAAACGCCACAAAACTTTCGAAACTCGTTTACATAGTTAGAAAGGAATTGGGAGCGATAATAGTCTTGCTGTTAAGGTGCACGTCACCAAAGCCCTGCTATGGATTTGAATTTATTAGCAAGGATTTATACCCGGGGCGGGAGGAGGGCTGACTACAGGGCTTTCGTCCCTCAAAATTCAATAGAATCCTGGATCGCAAAACGCAGATGGGATATCTCGGTCGGAGAGAAGCTGGCCACGCACAAGCTCGGAGACCAGCATCCTGCTCCTGCACACCCAGGGGTGCGCGGAAAGCGCCCACGTCCCTCGGTTGCTCCAAGCCGGAAGGCCCCCGGGAGGTCACTTCTCTCCAGTTTAGCCAAGGAAGAGGATTGGAAGAGGAGAAAGGAAGCTGAAAAAGAGCTCGGAAAGAAAAGTGGGAAAGCGGGGGATGGGGAAGGAAGAGAAACAGACTCCTTGCATTGATTATGTAAAATGAATTGCAAACAAAAGTTTGGTAACTCTGACTGCTGGCTTCAGAGCAGGGTAACGTAAACAAACTTTTGTGGGCACGGATCAGAATTAAACAAAGTGTTGACAATTTCCAGCCGCGGAGATTCACTTACACCAGTTCCCCGTCCCCCCTCCCCCAGTGTTGACAATAAACATTTAATGAAGGCAGGGACCTCGCTGTCTCCAGTCAGTGTCAGAATAGTTTAAGCAGACCATTAGCAGGGCTTCTTCCACTTCGAACATGGCGCGCTACACTCTAACATTATATATATATATATATATATATATATATATATATATATATATATAGAAAAACAAAGTGTGAGACAAATAATATGATCATACAGATATCTTAAGTGGTCTGCAGTAGTTCTGATATCCCCTGTATTTAAATAATAGAAACAAACTCATTGTAGATTACTGGCGCTTAAAAATGTTAAATACAGTTAATGCAATATTAATCGCCCTTTGGTGATATAAAATGCAATATTTTCAGGCAGCTATCGAGCTTTTCTAGAGGAAGAGCTGATGAAAAGAGTCACAGCTGAATAGTGGAGAGGAAAAGCCCGGTATTTATTGCTTTTGTTTGGCTTTTGGCTACAGAGACAGGAACCTTCTAATGGGGTAAGGACATTTATTTTATCTGCAATCTATTGCTGCGAGAGCAGGGGCGGCAGATGGGGCTGGTGCGATATTCGGTGTAATTTAGAGCAAATCCTAATAACTAATAATGATTTATGTTAATTTTGATCACTTATGCGACTTTCCCAAAGCGTTGTGATGGAAGGGGAAGAAAGAGCAGCAGAATGTGACGACGAGCTCGAAGGCTGAGACTGGAGCTTAACTGTCCTGTCCCACTTGCTGTGTGTTTTATGAGTTAGCAATGTAAATACAGGCATTTTTTAAAAAGCAGGTAGGATCTATTCGATGCTGGGCAGAGGTGTGTCCCGGGGGATTGCATTTCTTCGGAAAATGTACCTAAATGAGAGGAAATGTGACGCCTTTGAGCGGGAGACTCTCTTGTCCCAGTTTTAAGGAAAGCAGACGTTTCAATGGTTTCATTTGCTTATATTCAGCGAAGGGTACGTGTCTGTGGAGGGGCGGACGGGGCGCGGAGAGGGGCTGTGGGGAGGAGAGATCGAGCGTGTACGAGGCAGGACCGCGCGCAGCGCCGGGGTCATCCCTCCCAAAGTGTAACCTGAGCCAGAGGTTTGAAATCCGCGTCGAGCTCGGGAGCAGGCTGTCCCGCACCGCCGCCACGCCTTATGCAAAACTTTTATTATTGGCTGCTTAAACAAGTTGCCATTTCTTAATCCTCACACCCTAGCTGATGCTTGTTTGCCTAGAACCAACTTTGGGGAAGCTTCGCCTTCTCTACCTCCGGTCTTTCCCCGCCCCCAAGGGATCCCAGGGCTTTTAAACTTAAAAGTGCCTCCTCTCTCTTTATCCCCCTGGTAGCGTGGCACCGGTTCAGAACCCCAGAGGCTGCCAACGGGACGTAGCTCTGCACAGGAACAGGCGATTTTCGGCCGCCACGCGGTGCGCTGCAGAGGGTCGGAGCGATTTTAAAGGGAGGGTGCGCCTTGCTCGTGGCAATTTACTTTTCCACTTACCTTTTGCGCGTTTTAACGCCTCAAGGCTATAGTTTAAAAGTAAAACAGCATCAAAGCACCTCCTTATTAGTTCTGTATTTGAGAAATCCGAAGATGAAACTGCCTAAAAGGTTTAATAGGGCGGAACAGCATTTATTTGCCAAGCAAACAGCCAGAATATAGTTCAAAAGGGGGTGCGGTGGTTTATCAGCAGGAGGCTGGAAGGAGAAGAATGTGGGGAAAAGTGAGTTGCACGCTTCAGTCACGACGTTAAAGTGAATTAATAAGCTTCAAGTGGGATGTCTGCTTTGATTTTAAATGATCATCTCCCCTGCCAAAGTTTATAAACACATACACACATACATGTGTGCATCACACATATAGGCACGTATGCACACACTAGAGGCTTTCCTCACTTTTCTGAGTTGTTGTCAAGACTTTTATTTGTTTGTAAACTTTCAGGTTTTGTAGATCAAGAACAGAAAACGCCCCAGGGATTTGATCTGCCAATGTCTCTAAAATATGATCAAATCTTTTAAAGTTAAACTTCTCATTCTTTTCTTCCTCTTTTTCTTATTTTAAGGCTACAGATGTAAAAATGCACTAATTTCTTCCACTAGGGAAAAACTAGCTACATGATTCAGAACAGTTTCTTTCTTAAACGCTGTGCTGTATTTTGTTTTCGTGTTGGAATCATCTCTATCAGTAACTGTACTGTATTATACTGTTAGTATTCCCTGTATAAAGAGGACTTTATACAAAATAAATTTTTAAACCAAATAAATCCAGGCAGCTGACTTTGGCTGTTTACTGATAATCCTCAGGAGCTGGCGCATGTGTGTGAGCTTGAAGCTGCGCCTCCACGTGCGTATCCGTACACAAACAGATGTAAGCACATTTTTAAAATGTTATCGGTGGAGGTAGCTGAGTCTCTCTGAGCTTCGTTCCAGTTCTGTTGCAGCGTTCTGCACCAGAAGCGGCTCCCTTAAAACTGAAGACTGGTGTATTATTGAAACCCTCTATCAAACAGCTCTGGGGGGCTGCAGACACCCTGCTCTCGATGAGGTCTGACTGTCTGACTGCACATAAGCCCCTAATATGTTAATGGCCGTAGGGGATGCCTAAGGTGCTATCTCAAGCTGCTTCGCACACCATATGTCAGGCCGTTAGCCACATGGATCTATTAATCAAAAAGAGCTGGAGAGGGGGAAGAGGGTCTTAGAAAGGGGGAGCATGAGAGCAGTGGGGGAGGGGAGAAAGGAAGGAAAAGCATTTGAAACCCCCATCGTTCTCATTTATTTCTTTAAAACACAGATAAAAATAGCTAAAAGACTCAATCAGTACAGATTTCCTTTCTATCAAGTTAAAGACTGTTCATAAATCTCTACCAAAGAATTGAAATAATATTTGGTTCTATTAAAATAGAAGGAAATTTTACCTGGAGGGTCCTGTTTAGGGCCCCTTTATTGCAAAACTTTTATAAGCAAGACTCTTTGATCCAAAAAACAAAACAAAACAAAACACCCTTGTTTTGGTAAAGAAGGTTGTTTTGTACATGAACTTAATTAAAAGTAGTGGGGGGGTATGTGTTTTTAGAGGATGTAAGGAGGGTTTGGAGGGAAGCACCTGGAGGACTTGTAATGAATATATAATTTATTAATATAGATCTCCATTGACAGTAGAGTTTTCAGCACCTTCAGTTATTCTGATAGTAAATGTAAAGTGTTTACATTTCTATCCCTTCCTTTAAGCTGGCTTTATGAATGAAACTGCAGAGTCTACAGGGCGCAAAATGTGTTTCATTCTTTTAGGAGGAAAAGGCATGAGAAAACATCTTTAAAACCCCATATTTCTAATTTGTGTTTTGTTTAGAAGTATTTCTTGCCCTTCCCTGAATGTTTAAAAAAATATTCCATTAGATAATAGTTTAGAAAGTTTGCACAACCTTAGAAGTAATTATGTGCTCAACGTGGTATAAATAAGTACATTAAGTCTATAAAGAAAGATTTAGATTCCTTCTTGCAATGTTCAATATATTTGTCATGTGTCTTAAACTCACCATTTTAGGAAAATCAAATGAAAGTACTGATTTTAAAATGTCAGAAACTCTCAGAAACAGAGCAATGAAAGGAAAATAGATAGCACTTAGATTGAAAAGGTACATTCTTTTCATGCATGATGCTACCTGGGGATAGAGAAGATATGAACTCAATGTCAACTCAGGTTTACTGTTGTTTTAATTGGTAGTCAGTCATGATGAACCATGTAAAAATGTAATTTCTGGATTATCAATGATCATTTTTAAAGTCTAGAACTAATAACATTTAGGTATCTGAAAATAATATTTAATGTCATGATTAGTAAGCATGATTTTAATGTCATGATTAATAGGCTTATAGCACAGGAGTTAATTTATAGGATAAAAGGATGAGTGAAAATTTATTGATGTTAGGTTTAAAGAACATATATGCAGATGATTGACTAGTTACATATGAAAGCACAGATTATTCAATCACGTCACAAACCTTCTGTCATTAACATAGATTCACAGTACTCTATTATGTTGGACTTGTAAAAGAGAGAGGCAGCAGAATGTTCTTATTTATGATTTAAAAATACATTAAAGAAGATAACTGTGAAACTGTACTCAGTGATAAAAATTATATAACTGACTTCTGTTACATTATTTATAGTATATAAGTGGAATATTTTGTACTGTATATTAGGTTGTATATATAAAATATCCTTTATTTTTACAAAGGCATCTATTTGTGTTTATATAGAAGTTCGCAGTTATAAGGAAAGGTTAATATTGGTAGTTACCTGTAATTAAAGACACCAGCACACTAGATTACTTGATTTGGTTAGAAAATCATCTGTCACTCTTTCAGTAATACAAAATGCTTTTTAAAAATAAAGAATTGTATTATAGAGAATGACAGTCAATCTGTAAATAGGAGGGATCCTAAAGTATTATATTTTATCCAGGAGAGGATGAATGCATAAAGATAGGATCATCCTGAATTTCAAGAGTAGCTGGGTAGAGAGAAACACTTATTATCTTTAAATTTTGGTGCATGCCACACTAGCCTTCATTTCTTCCCCTGTAGTTAAAAGGTAGCCATATATCTGTCGCTTTGGGTTTCCAAAGACTCGTAACTTAATTCCTTCAGGCAATTCATCAGCACAGTAATTAAACTAGCAAATGGATGTAAATAAAGTGAAATTGGTTTCATGACAGATGAGGCGAAGAGGCCTCTGACATGAAACAAGGCAGGACAATAATGATTTCGGCAGCATCGGGTTATGGAAGGAACCCCAGCTGGATTTATTAGGTGCTGCAAGTGATTTGCTGGAAGCGGGCAAGACATGAACACTCTTTAATTTGACAGGAATTTTGCATCCTAAAGAGCATATTGAAATATAAATCCAGAAACAAATTTAGGCAAACTGTAAACAGATGCATTGTTGGACTGGAAGTACTATTCATTATTTAAAAAGGAAGAAGAATAGAAACATACACCCCCCCCCTTAGAAGGGCTTCAGTTGCACAACTTATTATTTAATCCTGGGGAGTGGCAAATAATTATGAAACATCCCTTTCTACCTATGAATTCTAGTGCTTATTTTAGGGTTAGCAATTTTGTATTTCCAGAAGGAGAACAACTAATACAATAAATGATTTAAAAACCAGCATGCTGAAAACATCTATAGAAATTATGGGTATATGCATATGTGAGAGGGGAATATGAGAAACTGGGAGAGAAGCCTTGGAATGGCAACTTATTTTACAGAGTGTAATTATTACCACACTTAAATAAAACCTGGGATAAAAGAATCTAGTACTATTTTATTGCCTCTAGTGGTCTGTGCCTGGTTACCCAGAAAGCAAATTTCTGGCTACAACGATAAATTTTCTCAAGCCCTTGATCACCTCAAGACTTAAAATCAAATATAGATTTGTCCTTGCAAAATAAACATTTCCACAGAATAGGGGAGGAACTAAACTATGGCTGAAAATTGCGGATAAGAGAAGAAGGTGGAAGGAATGATTTCTTGGCTTGCTGAACAAGACTTACATGTAAATTGAGTCCCAATTCCACCACAGTAAAGAAGTCACGCATAGAATAAATAGAGGCATTCTAGAAGCAGATTATTCCCTTTCTCCATGAAACTTTGAAGAACAAACTACGTTGTGTTTAAATGTAATCTCAATTATTTAAGCCCCCTTTCATGAGAAGCAAAAGTCTCCACGAGTGATGCCCTCTTTCCACAAGATTCTAGCAGGGTTTTCAGCACCACGGCCAGCTCCGCAGAGGGTTGGGGGCGGTGGCAGTGGGGAGGAGGGGAGTTTGTGATCCAGGAAAAGTGAAATCTAAATACTCCTGAAATTCTACGAGCAGTTTAATTATTTAGCAGTGGGTCCAGATCTCCACCCCCTCCCCAGTGGGATCCTAAATTGGCCAAAGTGCTCTAACCTTTTAAAAAGCGGTGTTTTAAAGGACGGGGGAGAAGAAAGATAGGAGAGTAGGTTACCAAAAACTCTTAATGAAAGTAAGCTCTTTAAAAAACTAAACTAAACACCCACTGTATGCTCCTTCTCTTGTAAGAGTGGACGACTTTCAGGCCACGAAGGAGTTTATAATGAAACTCAATTGGCTTTCTCCCTGAGCCTGTCCTATTTTTTTAAACAGAGAAATATGCCTAATTATTTTAAAGTTCTTTTCCAATTGCAAGGCATAGGCAAGTCCTTTAATTATAATACAGTCTGAATAGGGGGAGCATATGGAGAGAATGTCAAGAAGAGGGTGCCAGGGGCGGATCCTCAGAAATTTGTATTCATTTCTGGCTCTTATTTGTTCAGTAATCTCTACCATCATAACTAAATCTTGAAGCACTGATGTAGTTCGAGTTGTTGTTGACTTAACGTCAAAATTCAATCACTGGGGGTTTTGCATCAGCCGGGCTACTTATTTGTCTAATAAATCCGTCATTTTGTAAGAAAAATATTTGAGCAGCCGTACTTGACCTCTTGGTATCCACAAGTCACATTTATTTCTCCCAGTTTACAAATGCAAAATCGAGATGATCATCTAATGCCTGGAGGAACTGTGTTGATTTCTGATTGGATTTTAGATGGAAATGTCTATTTTAAATACCTTGTGATTAAATTGGACATATAATAGAATCCATGCATTTTAAGCTGATTCCTGCTTGGAAACTTAACAACCTGAACTGCTAGTCACGACTTAAAAAAAAAAAAAAAAGACAACTCACAAAATACCAAACCCACTCTTTTGAAACAAACACTTAAATTCAGCCTCAATTGTAATACCTTATTAAAAGCACTTTTTTTTTTAATTTTAAAACAGTTCCTTTATGGATAGGCTTTCCTCCCACCCCCCACCCCCCAATATTCTAGTTCTTGGAGGGCAGGGCTTTTTATCTCAGTCCCAGGAACAGCACACAGGAGAGAAAGCATGGCTGGCACTTCAGTCTCAGGACTGCAGTGTTGAGTCTACTGCCAAACTGTAACTCAAGTCCAAGGGAATCCATATCACCACCCTGAGTATTCTATAGTTAAAAAAATAATGTGTTATGTTTGAGGGAATTAGTTTTATTCTCTACTATAGCGGTGTGTTCGGAGATTACTTGAAACTCTTTGTTCCACACTTCTTGTGACGTTTGGTGTAAATACCCTTTCACAACTCCAAAATCCTTCTGAAATCTTTGGCTAAGGGAACGGTCCATTTGAGAATTTCTCTGTTTAGTGGTGGGGAGAAGGAGACACGACAAGGATCCTTATTTGTTGTGGCAAATGCTTACAGAGAGACATTTTTAGAAGCCAAGACTGGAGAGCTAATTTTGTCAGCTGGTGGTGTGACCCGGCCAGCCGAGGCCTCAGAAACCTAAACGACTGGACGCATATTTCTTTCTATAAGGTTTGTCCTGTGGATGCAGTCCCGGTCGCAGGGCGGGGTGGGCGGGGTGCAGACAGGTGGCACCTTGGCTGCGGGAGGAGCAGGCCATGGCGGCCAACTCAAGCCAATCCCTCCCTTAGTTTTTCCTTTTGCTTTCTTGCTGGAGGGCCCGTGCGCGCGCTATTCAATAACTGGGGAATATGGGGGCGGGGGAAGTGTTACTCAAGATTGTTCGTATCTGAAACCGTCGCGGTGGTTCGACCTCATATCGAAGAGATTTTAAGCCAAAGGTGGCCACTCTAGGGGGAGGGTCCCTGAGTCCCCGCTGCCTCCGCCCTCACTCTGCGCTGGGTTTCACTCCCTGGGAGCCCCGCGTCGATTCCACCTAGGTTTGGTGTTGGTGTGTTTTTAGTCTCCTGCCCAGTTTATGTTCGGATCCCGGAAACTTCGGCTTTTTTATGGTGGTAATGGGAGGGGTGCTCTCTCCGCTGTCTGCGCACTCCACTGCCGGGGCCGCCCGGGAGCTCGATCCCTGAGCAGGGCACCGGTGCCGCGACCAGGCACGGCAGGCCTGGCGAGCGGCTGGCGGCGCTCGGTGACGGGACGTCCCTTTGGGGCGACCCTCGGAAAGAAGCTCCCTTCTCCTCCCGGGTGAGTCAAGGGTGAGCTTCTGCATCAGCTCCTTTCCCCGCTGAGACCTGGAGGGGTCGCTAGTGAGCAGCAAACGTCAGGCGCTGCAATGGAGCGGGACGGGGAGGCGGAGCTCCTGCCTCAACTTGCTCTGGGCCTGCAATCCCTAAATTTAGTGGCGCCTGTGATTGACCAATCCCACGGAAAGGCTGCCGAATCTGGGAAACTCTACCCATAAAATTAATTTCTGAGCCTTTCCATTAACATTTCACTTCCATTTCCAAGCTGGTCCTTCCAAATCGGATTACTGCATTTCCCCTTCATAGGACCTTAATGCATTTAATAAATTTAGAGAAAGACTGGAAAAAAAAATTCTCAACTCTAGGCCCACCTTTCTGTGTGGGAACAGCAATCCACACGACATTATTTATGGTGCCAAGGCTTGTGGAGGGTGGAAGGGCCAGACTGTGTCTCTTTGTGGTTTATGCCGTGGGTCTGGCTGGATTTCCAGTCCAAGTGCGAGGAGGTGGGGGAACAATTCTTTACTGTGTGACAAAGCCAGTTAGACTGAATTGGCAAGTTTGTCCAATACTTGTTTCTGTTACAAAAACATACTTGCGGAGCTTTCAGAGTCATTAGTCCACCCTGTTCTCTTGGCTCACTCCTCTCCTCCCAACTGTGCCTTCAGTTCTTGAGAAAAGCAGGAGAAGGAGGTATTCAGGACTTCCTGGACTTCCTACTAGCTAACTCTCCACTTTGCCTTCAGAGGTGGACATTTCTGGGGGAACCTTATTCCTTATTCCTGGAATGCGGATGAGGAGAGAAGGGACGTGTCTGGGGACCTCCAGCTCTTTGAGCTTTGTTGCCCAGCAGTTTGTTTGGGTCATTTCTTGGCTTCAAGATTCTTCTTCTTCCCCCGCTCCCACCCCCATAATGTTGAGGAAAGGACTTCTGCATTTACATGGCTTTCCTTCGGTTTTCTGAAGTCAGTCGCTTAGCTGGAAGCTGGTGTTCTGTGCAAGGACTGAACTGGGCAGCCCGGACGGCAGTTGTGGCAGGCAGGACAGTTCGGAGATGGAGGAGGACTGGGCGTTTCAGACGCAGATAGATTTTTTAACTTTGATGATCATAAATATCCAAATGCATTAGACTAACTTCTTGGACAAATCTTACTTAAATACTCAAAATACCTAAATACCTATAGGGTTTTGAAGTTAACCTTCACCCGCATAAAGTAGTTACAAGTTTGTGAACTTTTAAATGAGAACAAAAGGAGTAAGAAGAAGAAAGGGCTTTGGTAGTTTAAAAACTATTAATGTTAGCTTGTGGAAATAGGTGCACTGCACTGCATTTATTAACAACTTATAAAATCTTAAATCAATACAAATTAATTTAATTATGATTTGTAATTGCATTATGCATGATCAATTTGAAACACTACATTAAAGATAATTAGAGCTGGCCGCCATCACTCCTCACTTCCCTAATAGCTTAATGAAAACGAATGTCATGTACCACCTTTGGGTTAAACCTGTAAATTAGGATAAATGCTTGGTTTTCAATAAAAATGTGATAAAATAATTGTACACTTAATCGACAGTTTATGGCTCAATTGTGAATGTGTAATGGATTTTTTTTGGGGGGGATGGTATTATTATTTTTTTCCATGGACCTTGTTAAGTATTTATTAGGGTTGATTGAGCTGTCAGTGTTTTTTCAGGATCAGACCTGGAGGATTTGAATGAAGACTAACTTTTATGTAAAATATCATGCTGTCCTCGGAGCTGGTGCCAAGAGGTCACTGCAGACGGAGGTCCTAACTTAGCATAATGGGTCTAACATTTCCATGACATCATCAGGGAATCTGAAAGGAGTCGAAGGATAATCAGAGTGGTCATTCAGCAGAACAGTAAATATTTTATGAGGATGTATAGGAGACAGGAACGGTGGTCAGAAAGGTGATTCTAAGCTCCTTAGAGTTCTGTGAAAGAGGCTTCTCAGTTACAGTTAAAAGAGCCACTGCATATTCTGGTATTAGTGAGACACATCCAGGCACTCAGAATAGGGCCCGGGTTAGGTATTAGTTTGTACGTGATCATTTTTGTTTCCTGAACTCTTCATATTTTCTCAAGGCACCTGCATGTCTCCTTTATATGCTGGCAAACAGGAATACACATTCATTATTCCTGGGACTGATTTAGTTTGTTGATTTCCCAATATTATCTAGTACTGCATGACAGGTTCTTTACTTTTAAGATAATTGAAACCAGAAGCATATCAGAAGTGTTTGTGAATTAGATGAATTCAGTAAGCTGTATGAATTATTTGTTTAATTTTCTACTCTTTATGAAATAATATTTGAATATTTATATTACTGCAGGTGTTTTGCCAAGATTCACTTTTATCTACCACCAAATTTCTACCTTTCACCCCATGTAGGCATTGAAAAAAAATATACACACACACACATGTATATATGTGTATGTATATACATATACAAAAGTCACTAAATTACATGATTCTGAGTTTTAAACACTTTCTGTAATTTATGACCATTTTTCCCAGCCATATTTTACATAAATAGAAGTAAACTTATTTTGTTATTTGAAAAGTAGACTTTTTTTTTCAGAATATGTTTACACTTAGGTTTATTGTTTCTTTAATTTTTATTTCACTTTGTAGTAATTGCATTAAATGCCAGAAGTTAACCATTAAATGTGTATTTAGGCTCAATTTCAAAAATACTAACTGGAATGAGCATTGAGCCTTCCTAAATTTATTTGTTTACTATTATAAAAATTGTTTTGACACTTCTGGAAATAAAAGAACCTTTACCATTCTCAGCAGAGGATACAAAATACATTAAATAAACTGTAAAAATTTAATCCTCTCTTTACCAATGTTTACCTGTCAACACCTCGCCCATCCTTCGAAGCCTAGGTGTTGTCATGCCATGAAGCCATCCTGGTGCCCCAGACAGGAGGCAACCTACCCGTCAAATCCTAGGCGAGTTCCTCCTTTCCTTTGTCATTTACCTCGCGTTGCCCTTTGTTGTAAAGACATGCTTATGCCCCTGCCTTCTACTATAGTAGAGACTTCTCAAGAGAAGAGATGCTATTGGTCTGTCTTTACATTTTTCAGAATGTCTTACACAGTATTACATATAGCGGATAATAAAACTTCATGAATATATGAATTAGGGGGATGCACGAAGTTTCCCCCATTACCATATTGAACACCTATGTAAATAATGCAGTTTCTTGCTCCTCTTTGATATAGTCTCCTTTACCCTGGTGATTTCACATGTAGCTGGACAAATGGCAACGCTGACCTCTTCTAGCTGGGGTTATTCTCATCTTTATATTTTATGTTAAAATTACATTGTATCAATTAGAATTCAGTTCCACAAAAACTCATTACAGTTTCATTTTAAAGCAATTTTAAAAAATCCCTTTTATTTTGAATGTTGTAATTGTCTTTATATAATTTGTGGAAATAAAATTTGTAAAGTTGCTTTATATTAATGCAATTGGTTATGGACTATATGACCAAAAGCCCCAATCCTTTGCCTAAACCCTCAACATACCCCGTTACCTGCCTCATCATGGGCAGTGCTTGTCTTACAAATTTGGCATTTTATGGTCACCAGATATTAACTTAAGAATGCCTGTGCATGATTTACCCATTCTTTCCCCTTTGCACAGTCACTGAGTGTTGTAATGCAATGATTTCTGCAAGTGGATCAGTCAAAAGACAAATAAATCATTCCTTTATCAGATGCAAAGTTTAAAGCACCAGCTAGCAAGTTTTACTTTTTAATAATGATGCTCAGCAAATTTTACTTTCTGACACATTTTATAACCCTTCAGCATAGGTACAGTAATTATAAATGACTCTATCACCACCACACCCCATTGGTGCCGGGCCCTGCTCTATGTCTTTCAGAGGATGCCACTGAATAATTTTTAATAGTTGATACTGAGATTTAATCAGTGCATCAATGCTATTACAGTTTTATTTTATAGGACTCTGATACTTACTAGTTGTCAATATTGGAAGGGAGTATTAGTACTCTTAACAAAGGGCAGGGTGCTGAAAGTGGCCTTAGTGAAGAAACGTAAATGAGGTTGACCATTTCTATTTTCAAGTATCAAATCCATCTTGCACTTGAAAACACCAAATATATTTTATTTGCAACACTGTTTTAATTCTAGCTCCTGAACAGAGGGAATGTTTCTCATGCTCCAAATTTGTCTTTGTCTCCTACAGACAAGAAAACACAGTTTTTAGGTCCAGTTCTTTTCACATTAAAACAAACCCCAAAAGGGAAAATGCATCAGCTCTGGGCCTGTACATTATATTTCATGAATTGCTGCCAAAGAGAACAAATATTTTGTTCATCATAGTCCATATTTGCTCCATGTTTTGAGCTGATTGCCAAGCAAAGAGAAGGGAAAAACTTCATACGTATACAATTCTACAGTAAATGCAGAAACATTAAAAAATTAGATTAGGAAATAGGTGAATATAATGACCTTACTCTCAATCATAAGCTGCCAGCTAAGTGTTTGAGACTGAAAAATTGCACTAATGAAGCTATTTGAAGGCTTTTGTGGACAACTGCTTCCTCTTTGAAGATTAAATGAATGATGTTGATGTGATTAATCCTAGTACAGGGAGTGATGCAGCAGCGAGAAAATACCTTGGTGATTTTCATAATTAAACTGAATCAACATTTCAAAGAAATGTCAGTGCTATCACTTGTATAGTAGAATTACATTCATTAGACGGAAGAAACAAATAATTTGAGCAAACAGGATTTTCCTTTTGGTGTACTGAGACTTCTGCTGCGTCTCAGAGTATCTCACCATAAGTCATCACTACTGTTTAATTTTGTCCTTGCTTTTTTAGCTGTTTTTGTATCTGTGTGTATGTATAGTGTTGTTAATGATTTAAAGTATCTTGCTCCTCCTTTATTTATTTTCAAACCTTTGCATTTCACTTTCATAACCTCTAAAGCAGCTGTCTACTCACACTCTGAATTTAGGAGAGATAATACTTAAGGACTCTGATTTCCAATCAAGTAAGACTTCTTGGAATTGCTTTGGTTACATTGCAGAGACTTGAAGAATTCATAGTTCTGGGATCTCCACGTATCTTTGATGTATTTAGATCTCTCAGTGCAGTATTATCTTGATCCATTTATTTGTTGTAAATCATTTCTACAAAATAGTTTTTATTTTTTTTAATAGAAGAGTAATTTTAGCAAAGAGTCACATTCTTTTAGTGTTTTGTGGATAATTGAAAAGAAAATCACCGGCACCATTCCCGATCAATCAAACCATGGGCAATTGCCTGGGCAGATCAACTAGAAACAGCTGTGCTGACTTCTCTGTGCAGGGACAGGTGCGAGTGGGGTCCCACGGCTAAGGGTTACTACATCGGTGGAAGCGCAGTGTTACTTGTTCTATCACTACTCTAAATTCCTTTAAAGGTTTCTGGGTGACTCCTGGTAACCCCGATATTTGCAGTGCTCTTCCAGCTGTTGCACAATTTGTCCTTTTATGGCTGTTTAATAGAAATAAAAACGCTTTCTTTACTGAGTAAAGGACCTGTCTTCTTTTTTTTCAAGGACCTCAGCTTGAGTTCAATTTACAATCTTAAGTGACATGAGTTTGAAAGCTATCACCAAGTCAGTGAAAACACTCAGCCCCAAACTTTTTTTTAAATCCTCAGCCAAGGATCTGATTATTGATGAGAGAGAGAGATTGATGTGAGAGAGAAACATCGATCTATTGATTGGTTGTCTCCCTGAGGCACCCTGACCGGGGATCCACCCGAAACCTAGGTAGGTGCCCTAACCAGGGATCTAGCCCACGACCTCTTCGGTGTACGGGACAATGCTCTAATTGACTGAGCCACCCGAGCAGGGCCCAAACTTGTTTTTTCTTTGACTTTGTAATGCAGAAAACGCTGGAATAACCAGGTGTCCAGTAGCTCTGGAACAAAGCTTTGAAAATAAACACTGTGCCAAAATTGCTCTAAGATGCTGGTACATATTTCCTGCTAGAAGAACTCAGGAAAACATGACCTGCTGCTCTGTGCTCTGTTGGCAATCTTCATGTAATTGCCTGCACCAGTGTGCTGGCATGCCAGACAGTCACCCCCATGCCCGGAGGTTGCCAGTTAACCATGACAACAGACAAAAAGTGAGACCAGTTTACCACATTTGGGACCAAAGTGTGCTCAGTTGAAGCAGACTTTTCAGCTCTCTCAGGCTACGCACATAGAATCTGAGTAATTACTGCACCCAAAGCACAATTTTCCTTGGATCTTCCCTCCCATGGTTGTCTGTGGTGACCACAGCAGTCACAAGCTCAGGAGTAAGAGGAGACTCGGGATGCTGGGGTGCAAAGAGACCTACTAGTGGAGGAGAGCCCAGAAAAATCTCTCTTTTGCAGCATATTTGCAAATGGGGTAACCGAGAGAGCATGGCTGGAGAAGCAGAGAGGGAGGACGCAGCAGCAGCACAGGAGGCAGCAGACAGTCCAGTGAAGGACTGGCATGAAGGAGCAAGAGAGGATGAGAAAAGGGAGGGAGGGTTTGGGTAAAAATCCGGGGGTTAGAAATGACGATAGAGTGACAAGTGTGGGAAGCAATCCTAATCAGTGAGGAATGAGCCAGGCCTGAGAAAAGGACGAGCAGGGAACATGGAAATGACAGACGCTCTGAAGGAGGCAGAGCGGCCTCACGACTGACGGGAAAGTTGTGCATCCTTGAGAGGAAGCTCTTCCGCCGAACTCCGCAAATATAATTCACCGGACTTGTCTGCCGTCCAGTTCCAGAGAGCTAAGGGCGGAAGGAGATAATTGCTCAATAAATCATTCTCATCAAGCACATTTTTTTCTGGAACACTGTAAGGAGCTGGAAAGATGAAGAGGTTATAAAATTTCGCCCTGTTCTTCTTCCAAGAACTTGCCCTGTTCCTGAGCGAGGCCTACTTCACCCACTTTCTAAACTTTGCTGGTGACATATTTAGACACCCTGATTTCTCCGGCTTCACTCTGTTTTTGCCCAGCTCATCCTTAGTATCACATTTCCCCATGGGAAATGAAAGTGTTTTCATTTCCTCTCCCTCACTTCCCTTTCTGAGTATTTTCCTTTAAGAATCTTCCAAAGAGATCTTCCAAGGAGAAGGCGGCATGGAGAAAATTCCCTTCAGTCTGCTTTTCCTCCCAGCAGCCCTCGTGGCTCTGACCACCTTTCAGCTGAATGCCAGTTTGATGGACGTCTCTAGCAGACAGAGATCACAGGGACAGAGAACAAAGCGAAAATGGACTGTCAGTCAGCCCTGAAAACTCTGGCTCTTTGGATACCCTTCGCCGGTGCTGCCTAAAAATCAGCGTTGATCTGCACCCCTCAGTTGGCATTCTCCTGTGCTCAAATTTGCCAATATTGAAACCCGCATTTAGAGAAGCTCTGTTTTTGTTGGAACATAATCAAATACATTTTTGAAATGATGTCTTTTAACCCAGTTTTAACTTTACCATTGGGAATTCAATTTTTACTAAAAATGTCTGGATTCCCATAATCTTCCTTGTCCTAGTGATCTCATCTAATTTCTCCTTATTCCTGCCCACTCTGGCCAGACTGGCTTCTTTGTTCCCCTGCGGACACTCCATGCTCCTGGCTCATCTTCCTGCCAGAGTCCCTGGCTCCTTGCTTCACCATGGTGTCTTCATTTGCCAAGTTCCAAGTCTGTTCCACTGTTGTCATGAAGCCTTCTGCAACCTCTTCAGCCATCATTATCTATAAATTAATTTTTTTCTTTAAATTCATATAACACTGAACATACTGGTAGAGCATAGACTGGGAAATCAGAATGCCTAGGTTTGTATTTTGATCTGCAATTTATTAGCTGTGTAACCTTGGGAAGGGAAGTTATGTAAATTGTCTGTGCTCCACTTTCCCCATCAGTAAAATAGAGGTACTATATTCTACTTCATTGCATGGCGAGAGAATTTAATGGATTAATGTAATCAAAACACTTAGTGCAGAGCATATTTAGAATAAGTACTATGTGTTTGTCCTAACTTGTGTTTTGTATTTTTGTTTAGTCATATGTTAAACAATGGAAAAGCAAAGGTCATCTTTATTCTTTTTAGCTATCCCAACATTGCCAAAGGAGAACTTAGAACAAAGATACATTTAACCACTTGCTTTGGATTGACTGTGCCAATTAAATGAAAACGTCTCCCTTAATGTACTAAGTGGCAAGAAAAATTCACTCTGAATGTCTGTCTAGCAGACTAAGAAGAGTGTATTGGAACTTTCTGAACATCCCTATGCCTGAGACAGATTCAACAGGAAAATGAGCATGTGCAAAACTCACTGTTTCAGAGATGTGGAGCTTTTTTCTATAACCCGCCCTGCGGCCACCAGGTGGGGGATGCAGCACCCACTTAGCACTGGTTTTTATTTTGGGCTTTCTTCATACTATCAAAGAAAACAAAGTAATTTGTAAACTAGGTAAACAGAAGATGTAAACTAGAACCACAAAAGGGGGTTGCAATAGAAGTAGGACAAACTCAGCTTTGGTGTTGAATGGGAATAGTGTTTTAAAATTCATTTTCTCTCTTCTTAAAAAGATTTTATTTATTTATTTATTTTTAGAGGGAGGGGAAGGGAGGAAGAAAGAGAGGGAGAGAAACATCATCAATGTATGAGAGATACATTGATTGGTTGACTCTTGCACATCCCCAAATGGGGACCTGGTCCTTAACCCAGCCATGTGCCCTGACCAGGAATCGAACCGACGACCTTTCAGTTGACAGCCCAGCACTCACTGCACTGAGCTACACCACCAGGGCTAAATTCATTTGCTCTTAAATGTTCAAAGATTTTGTGGTCCTTAGTTTTATATCTAAATTACAAAAATTTCATACTTTAAACATGTTTGATATAATTTGATGCATTTTTGGTTGCTACTCTTTTATAACAATTTCAAGTGAAAACTAAGTTGTTAAACTCATAAAAAAGAGGTGTAAACAGCCCTTTTAATTATTATTTTTGTCATCATCCTATATTTTAATGATATATTAAATGATTACTTATCTTCCTGAATACCATGGCTCCAAACACAGAAGTAGGAAAGTAGCATATGTGTGTAGACGTATTGGCTTGGCCAAAAAGCTGTTTTTTTTTTGTTTGTTTTGTTTTTACATAAGATGGCTCTAGTAGCATTTAGGTGTCTTTAGCTTCACTCAAAACAATTTTGTTAGATTGTATTGTGACAGCTGTCAATATCACCGTGCATTGAAAAAAACCTTAGCAAAACTGGTGAATTTTTGTGTAGTCATTTCAATATTGAAGATGGAAGAAAATATAGGAGTAGCAAGATTACACATAGGATACAGGCTGAATTGACATAGGATTCTACTCTTCTTGTCTTTCTTGTTCTCCTTGAAGAATCAAATATAGTTTTGATTTTATATGTATATATGGAAAAAAGATTATATAAAACATAATAAATATAAATAAATAAAAATAGAAATAAAATCAGCATATATTATATAAAATGTATACTAAATAAATAAAATTATGTATACATATATGAAAAGAGAAATCCTGGTCACTCCAGTATGGCTTAAGTTTTTATTGAATACATCAATTTTATACTTTAATCTGGATATTAGAAAGAGAAAGGCTATGAAGAAGAATTAAAATGACTTTTCTAAGAAAGTTTAATTTAACTGAGCGTCTCTTATAAAACAAGCCTCATATAAGAAAACCATACTGTTGTCTGGTACTTTGAATTCTGTATTAAAAACAATTTATTTTCTATAGACCATGCCATAGAACTCCCAAATCCTGAAACATTTTCAATGTAGTTTTATTTAGATTCAGATTTTTTTATATTAGTTTAACTGTCCTTCAGAGCTAATCTCATTTCTCTTTTAGAAAGCACGTATCAAGACAATTTTCTGCTGAAATGGCTTCTAGGGGTCACACAACAAATTCTGTTTCTGCTCTTTCTCTCCTTGTTCAACCTTATTCCTTGACCTAAATATACTCCTGTTGGACTCTAAGATTCAGAGCATCTGTCTACAACCTTTTGCAGATTCCCTCCGGAGGCCCAGTTTGGCTGTTTTGCAGTGTATTGCTAACCGCAGTGGAAGCCACGGACACATCTAGTTTCCTTGCAGGTCCCAGATTGCCTGATGCCAGTGACAGCAATTTCGCTCTTATGACCATTCACTGCTGCAGCACATTTAGATTTTATGGTATTAACGCATGGTTCCAGTCGTGTTTACGTAACTCAGTTGGGCGAGCAACTACCTTTGTTTTATAATTCTTTCTTCAGAAATGTTTTACATTTTAAGTTTTTCAGAGTGCCTGGTCCCTGAGGGTCATAATGCTTATTATGCTTGCTTATTCATATAAATTAGACCTGATATATCAGAGGCTTAGACAGATATGTGATCACATATCAGAAATGCATCTTTTATGGTAATTTTTTTAAAGATCTTATTTATTTATTTTTAGAGAGAGGGGAAGGGAAGGAGAAAGAGAGGGAGAGAAACATCAATGTGTGGTCGCCTGTCACATGTCCCTCCACTGGGGACCTGGCCTGCAACCCAGGCATGTGCGCTGACTGGGAATCAAACCAGCGACCCCTTGGTTCACAGGCCTGTGCTCAATCCACGTAACTACACCAGCCAGGGCTTATGGTAATTTTTTTTTATCACCAAGGAAATGTTGAATAAATAGCGCTGTCAATAGAGTAGTACCCTTTGTTTGCTTGGTAACTTTCACTTCATCATATGATAGAAATATAACTGAATTCACTTTTGTGTAGGTGGACTATCAGCACCTGTTATTGTAATTCTCTTTCAATTACTTTGAAGAGCCAACTCTGACTTAGGACCCAGGTCTCTTGCCTCCTTGACTGCTACTTTGTTTGCAGGCTCTTCCATTATCTCATTTCAGACAGGGAAACAACACCTGCAGGAGACAGTGGAAATTCCAAGGTGGGTGGTTGAAATAGGAATGATTTGGTTTGGTGCATGGAGATGAAGCTCAAAGTCCTTTATATGGAAGGATACTATTGTCAACTTCTAGGACTTAATCAAAACCAAGACCATTAAAGAACAGGAAATTGAAAGAGGAAAACCACATCTGATGTGGAGTTTTGAGGGTGGGCTCAAAGATTTAGGGTTAAGCAGTGTTTGGAATGCAAAGAAGAGGTGTGGGACAACTGTGTAGTGCAATGGTTCAAAGCTTTAGGCCAAGGGCAAGGGCAGGAAAAAGCTGAAAGAGTTAATATTAACAGAATTGTAGAGTATAATGATTTTGGCCAGTAAATCAAACAATTGAGAGGTTAAAGAAAAAGAATGAATTCCCTAAGTAAGTTTGTGAAATCAAGGATGATTCTAAACTGGCTTGTTGAACACAGAGAAATGCCATGATTCCTGGTGAACAGGAAAATGGACAGATACTCTGTGACCTGCATTCTTTTATTTTACTATTTGTTCTTGCCCTTGTGGCCTAGGACAGGCAACCTAATGTTACTTTGTATAATTGTAAACTGAGTCCCTTCCTATTTGTTTAGGGAGTCTAAGGTCCATGAAGCTTTTTGGAAGGACACATGTAAGTGTGCACTCATTTATTAGGGTATTGTTCCTTATTTCAACCAAACCAATCTCAAATAACTAAAAAAATTAAAAGAATTTTCAAAGACCTGGAAATAAACAACACAGTTCCAAGCTAAAAGCCTCGGGAAGGCCAAGGCTGTCTCCCTGTGCAGTCAGCCCTAAGCCCAGTGCCTGGAGTGTCTCAGGTACTCTGTACTCTGTAAGCATTTGATGAGAAACCATTTAGAAAATGACTAACTTAGCTTCTTTTGGGAAAAAATTGGATTCACCAAAGGTATTTTATGAGTGGAGTCAGTCATGCTGAACATGTTAATTTCATTCCATCTCATGAGAAATGCATTCATCTGTCACTGCTCTGCCTTTCCTAGAGGGCCTTAAGTCTGGCATGCAAATGCAACTTAAGCCCCTTGAGTGTGCGCTGGACGTAGTGACTTGCTTCTATTAAACAGAATGTGGCAAGGGTACTGGGATATCATTTCTGAGATTAGGTTACAAAAAGACTGTGACCTCCTTGCGGTTCTGTCTTGCCCATTCTCTGGGATCACTTGTCCTAAGGGAAGCACCCAGCTGTGTGGTGAGCAGTTCCACAGAGACACCGCGTGGCATGGTGAGGCACTGAAGCCCTCAGTCCAACAGCACGTGAGGATCTTCAGCCTGGGTGGACACTGTGAGTGAATTTAAAAGCTAATCCTTCAGAGCCCATTGGGATTTGGGATGACCATAAATAACAGGAACCTACCACTTGATTGCAACTTCAGGCGAGACTCTGAGATGGAAGGAACTGGCTAAACCACAACTACATGCCTGACCCTCAGAAACTATGAAATAATAAATGTTTGTTATTTTAAGAAACCAAGTTTTGGGGTGACTTGTTATGTAGCAATAGATACAAAATAAAAAATGCTAAATAAAAGAAAAAAATGCTTGTGTAAAATGTCTGAAAAATATTGAGTTGCTTTTTTCCCGACAGTTTTTGCTGATCTTATTGTGGAGGGCCCTGAAGTCCAAGAGAGTGTAGGGGGTGGGGGTGAGGGGGTAAAGAGAGTGAGCCTCTGCTTTCTTTCTACTCCATCAGGGTCTCCAACTCTGTGTCTCCCCAGTCTCCTAAAAGAGCAGTCTTGTGGAGTGGAATCTAGTGCATATTTGCTTTCAGATATGTCTGCATATATTTGAAGGCTGGTTATATGGAATAGTAGAAAAATTATTTAAAAATTATAGTATCCTAAATCCATAATAGGTGGCTCATGAATATTTTCAAAAGTATTTAGACAAATGTAAAAATAAATGTTCAAAAAGGGAGACAAAGACTCAATTTACACTGTTATAAAATGTATTATATAATTTCATTTTAGTTATTTTAATATTTTAATTTTATTATACTGATAATTACAAATATTCACTAATATATGTAAACTTGTTTTGTGACTCTAAATTGAAATCCATATTGCATGTCACCTGCCTGTACCTCATTTATTGTATTTTGTATTTCATCATAGTAAATAGTAGTATTCTTCAGGCTTTGGTGATACCACAGAGTTAAGTTATGTTCAAAATGCTATTCTGTTTGTATGACCTGACTGAGAATATATCGATTTTCAACTATAGAACCTGCAAAACTTCTTGGGATGGAGAGAAATGGTTTGTTCTTTATTCTTGCCACATATGGTAATTACACATTGTAATTTTCTGAACCTATTATTTTTATAGCAGTCCATTTAAATATGAATATTTAGGAAGTTAATTACAAAGATCATAAATGTGGTAGCTGTGAAAAGCACACTGAAGTCAGTGATATATATTTTTAATCCAAGATAGAATCAGAAGAAAATAGTTTTTTTCTTATTCTCTTCCTCATAACAATCACTATGTATTTATTGTTACCTATAGGCACTGCACTACTAACTGAATGCCCTTTTTATTCATTCAATGAAGGGTTTCCAAATTTACTTGTTCCATGAAGATTTACTAGAAGGAATCATCATGATCATCCTTGTAACTTGTACAGTGCTTTTTAATTCACAAAATATTTTCACACACATCATTCCATTAGTAGTGCTTCACAATGACCCTGGATTTAGAAAGGACATTTATTTTATAGAGGAGGTAATTCAAGCTAAGAGAATTAAAACATTCAAGTGAAGAGAATTTAAGTGATTCTCTAAATCAAGGGGTTAGAATGTGGCATACTTGGATCCCTAATCTATCAATTCACTCCTAGTCCAGTGCTCATTCTACAGGTTGGTTTTATTTATAAAGTCCTGAAAAATACAATCCCACCAAGTTTATGATTAATAATAGGTGTTGAAATGTTGAATGACTCAGATAAGTGCATTAACTCTTAAATGGCTCAGATTAAGTGAGAAACAAAATATAACCATTTAAACTAAGATTGCATGTTTTACTCTACATGCAATTATTAATTAAGCTTAGTAAAAACATGCAAATCCAGCTAATGGGATATATTCCTGGCACATGTTTCCACCTAAATTTATGACCCAACTCATTCAACAAGTAATAAAGGAAGCATCTTTGGTCTCAGCTCTACATATATTTAGTATTACAGGAATTGGCACACTTATTATCCTATACTGGAGACTGTCCAGTTAAAACCCAATCCAGGGCTGGATTGATTGCTTTATCTGGAACAAGGAGACATTTTTTACAAAGTTGTGCTTGACACAAACCGCTCTGAGAGCTCTGAGGGCCAGGCAATGTGAGCAGCCAACTGGAGACTTGGTGCGTGTGCAACCCCACCCCGGCCATCCGCTGGCCCTTGTTAGGTGTTGGATGTGTCTGCACGTGACTACTTGGCTTTGAGGCTGTGGTTTAATCCTCTAGCAAGGTTTGCTGGCCCACAGCACATTGATCTTATTGCTACAGGATTCCTACCGGCTGAACTGTGAAGAAATTAATTGTAATGTGCACATTTTAGGTGTCCAGCAAATTTTTGTCAAACATAAATTAATACACAAATACTTTTATAATTGAAAATTTTCACAAACTGAGGGAAAATGTGGTCCACATGTTGTTAGGCCCACATGTGGTTAGTCCTGTTATTTTCTTCATCAGAATTTGATATGCCAGTTGGAGTTGAAGTGTCTGTTAAGCATGGGCTTGAATGTCCTTCCTGTTTGGGTCCCAGCATCTTGATTAGCAGGAGAACAGCAGCTGCAGTGTGGTGACAGGGCTGGGATGGGCTCCCCGTGGGTCTCTGGGGGAACGTGTTTTGTGCGGGACTGAACTCTGGGCTCAGAAGTGCCTGGGTCAGCCAACAGTTTTGATCATTACCCAGGAGGGAGGGATTGAGTGAGAAGCACCAAGGTTAATTTGTCGGTTAAAATTATAATTCAGCATTTACATTTTCAAAGTACTTTCTGATCGCTAATGAGCTGTTCCTCAAAGTGGTCCTGGAAGGAAGGTTGACATCTTCATCCCTATTGTACAAACAAGGACACGGAGACACGGGATATTAAGTGACTCACTCAAGATCGCACAGCAAGTTCACTGAGGAGGAGGCTTGACTGAACTTCAGAGAGTCTTGGGATGGGGTCTTCCCAAGGGGAGTCTGCTCATCTTGGGGCTCTGAAGCCTGAACACGGGTGGATGTGGGTCTGCAATCTTCTAACGAAACAAGCACAAAGATCCCACTTCCGGAGGATGTCAGTGAATGTGGCCCTGACGGCCGGGAGAGTAATTCTGGGAATGCACTACTCTGGCCTGTCCTGGGCTGTGGCTATGCACATTCTGCTCATGAAGGTAATTTCCAGGGTCCCACGGTCTTTGCTTGGAGTTTCCAAAAAATCCCCCAAGAAACTTTTTCTCCAAACCTACTCTTTGGGATCAGCTTATGTTCATATTAATGCCCCCTTTTAGAATTTTATTTAAAATAAAGAGGATAGCATACATTTTTTTCTTGTTACAAGGAAATGAAGCAACTGCTCCTCTCTACTCAGTGCTTATGGGAGACATAGACCTTCAAAAGCTCTTCGACTCTTGGTGCTGAGGATGTTTCTTTCTCTGAGCTCCTCCCCAAGCCACTGTGTGAACCTTTATTTTCCCATTTACAATATCATAACAGATGCTTTCTTTGGCACCTTCCAGGGCAATTTTTACTGCTTTGTCTCTAAGAGATCTTGCACCACACATCTAATCATGCACAGTATGAAATGCTCGTTTATTAAAGAATAAGTTAAGTCACTTTTAAAAAATAAGTGGCCAACCTTTTTGCTTCTTTCCAGAAAGGAGTGATATCAGTAGAGTGAGAAAGAGGAGAAAAGAAGGAAAAGAACTGAAGTGAGGCGGGGTAGTGCCAGAATGCCGTCTGGAAAGTGTTACATGCACTGGGTTACATAACTTCTCATGCTCTTATTAATAACCCTATTTTGTAGATGGAAAAATAGGAGGCAGAGAAAAGGAGGGGAAGGAAAAGGTACATGAAACTGTACAGGTTTCCCAGGTACAGATGTGTCCAAAACAAAATGAGCTTTTTGTTGGAAAAAAATCATCTTTCCCTTAAACTCTGAGAAGGCCAATGCCAATTGGGAATTATCTCGAAATTGTGTAACTGCCGATTTCCGGGGACCGTGTCTAAAAACTGTGGATGAGTCAATAGCCCATATCCCTCCTCCCCTCCCAAGAGCTTCCCAGATTTTTCAGTGCCGTTTTTAGTTACTGCCGTGTGGGGTGAGAAATGTCATCCTGATTCCCGCCAGCACATTCCACTGTTTTCTAGTTTTCGTTTATTCAGTTAACCCAAACCCTACAGCCTATTCTGGTGACAGGTAGATACCGGTCCTGGGGCTTTGAGGGGAGGCTTAGTCAGTTTCACAGCAGAGGCGCTTCAAAGGGAGAACCATTGGTACGTGAGGGGCTGTGCGGATGCCTCTTAGCAACCGAGACTCTCCATTAGGGGGTGACTGTGACACACTGGCCCCTGTGTAGAAATATTGTCAGAGATCTGAATTCCACGTTGGTTTCTGCCACTTACTAGCCACTCTGAGCCGGTCAGTGAACTACTTTCTGCTTTAGTTTTCACTTATAAAATAGGGATGATATTATTTACATTGGAGAGGTTATGAGGATTAAATATAAAATATTAAAAATAAATTATGGAGGGAGGGGAAACAAAACAAAACAGAGCAAAATTCTCTACAGAAGAATGCCAACTAATAAATGTGGAAGAAATGATGAAATTAGAAAATCATCGTTGTATAGTCTCCGTGTTGTAACTGATTCAGGTGAGTATGATCAGTGGTGCTAAAGCATTGGGTGCAGGGACATTGAGGAATAGGGTATTCATGGCCTAAATGAAATGGGAAAAAAGTAAGTTTATAATGGAGAGGTCAGGGTTCCACCTTTCCCATGATTCCTAGAGGGACAAGTGTAAATCTATTCAAACCTTCAATCTGACTTTAGTTTATGGAAGAGATAGAGGTACGAGTTGGAGTGCACCATAAGAAAATGACTATGTAGTTAAATCGAGAATGTAGGATATTCTATATGAGACAATTGGACCTGAATGCTTAAAAATTTTACTATCATAAAAAAAAAAAGGCAAGGAGTGGGACTGATTTGGATTAAAAGGTAATAAGGAGCGATCACAACTATGTGAAATATATAAAATAGCAACAATGATATCAATGTCAAAGAAGCTATAAGATGACATTTCTGTGGGACTCAGGACTATTAGAAAAATATGAATATCAACTGGATATAGATGTTCTTTATGCAATAATTTTTATTCCATAAAAATTCAATAATAATTTAAAATTTTTCTCAGGTATAAGCATCATGTAGTGTATTTGAGAATGTCTTTAGGCATATATATGTATATACATTTACACACACAGAATAATAAAACAAATATGAAAAAATGCTAACAATTGTTGACTCTAAGTGGAAGCTATATGAGTGTTCATTGTGTTATTTTTTTCGAGTTAGTATTGTGTTTGGAAGTTTTCATAAGTTAGGAAAAAAAGAAATATATGTAAGATACTCAAATCATAAATCTATGAAAAATAAGCTATTGTTAATATATCAACATCAGCATATCTATAATGTATCTATAATAACACAGGAATTGTTGACTAATCTGTTGATGTTGAGAAGGACAGGAACAAAACTTATCCTGAAAGGAAATAAGATTCATAGAGAAACAATTCAAAGACTGTCAAACACCTAGGAAATATACAAAATAGTTTCCTTCTTGAGTGCAGCAAGTTTTATTAGATTTGTAAATTGGTCTGTCATTCTACTGGTCTGAAGACAGATCTAAATAATGATGCTTTGGGGCAAACTCAGTAGCATCATACAACAGTACATTGCATGTGCAAAGCATTTCTTATTCTCCTGATCTGAGAGCACCAACAGTGCCTCTCCACCAAATGCATCCAATCACCGGACTATATTCACATATTAATTCTGGGAGGCAAATAAGTCAAGGATTTCTGTCTTAGTGTATTAATGAAGAACCTTAATCTGCAGTGGTACATGGGTTACAAATGTGCAGTGAGGCCCAGTTGTCACTCCCTACTCGGGTGAATGAGGAAAATTTTAGTATCAGCTTTACTGGACAAAGATATCTTGGAAAAAGTAATCCAATCTTCTATATGATTACTAAAATATTTTGAAATTTTTATGCTTATAATTGCAAAAAGGCAACTTGAATTTAAAAGTTATTAGTTCTGGTGTCTCAGTAGACTATGTTAGCAAGCTGTCACTCCATTCAAGTGGATGTATTGCCTCTGTCAGAACAAGTGCGACAGACCACAGACTTTGGCATAAGGCTAAGCTTTCTGTCCCCACTGAATATAAAGGAGAAATTGAGATTTGTTTTGCAATATTTAAACAAAGATGCAAATATTTGTTTTTTGCTACCATTTATTGAAAAATAAAAGGGTTGACAATGTTTAAAACATTGACTAGATCATTAAAACTCAGGATTTTGCTCAGTACTGGTTTGACTTATTTATATTTCTTTGTTCCTTCCTCTCTTGTTTCTTGTTTTCTTTTCAATTAGTTTTGTGTGATGCAGGGGAAAAGTGTGTCTTGGCTGTATATATAGAATAAAGTTTCATGCTTTCTATATTAAATTTTAAAAGTAATACATGAAATATAAATATGTTAAAAATAAACCACTAAGCAAACCTAAAATACATCAGTATTTGCACACATCTTATATATTTTTTCTGTATCCTTATTACTCAAAAGATTACATTTTATTTTTCACTGGAACCTGCTAATTAGTACTACTACAATGCTTTAGAAAATCATGAATCTAAGAATCACAATTACCCTAATCAAAAAGTTTTTAAATGATTATCATCAGAAATATCACTTTAAAAACATGAAGGATGACCACCTTTATCCAGCATTATCAGTCATGAGTTCTACCACATGGGTAAATTTTCTAGAAAATCATTTCAGTGGCCTGAAATTTTAAAGCAGATTAACCAATTTAAATGGGATGCTTTAAAATTTTTTGTGTACCTCCATTTATATAAAATTTCAATATGCAGCATATAAGCTAATATTTACTAATGATTCAAGGTTATCATTATGAATGAGATGCCTTCGGTCCACGTAACACGTAGTGGTGTATAGAGCACCCTCAGATGCACACCTGCTCATTTGATCACAGTGCTGTGTCATAGGTGGGGTAGGTGTCCATGATCCTGTTTTGCAGAAGAGGGAACTGAGGCTCAGGGGCTCAGTGACTTTCCCAAGGATCGCTCATAATTGGCAGAGCAAGAAAGCAAACAAGAGACTTCTGGCTCCAAGCCTAGGGCTCCCTCCCTTAAACAGCATTGCCTCTCTGGACCAGTGATTACACAGCTGTCTTTGCACAGATAATGAAGTGGTAACATGGACCATTTTTTCTTACTCTAAAATCCCTCAGACTCCTGAGGTTTTATGTTCTTGCATTTGTTTTTTATAGTTGTTACTGCACAGCGCCTGGCATATAGTAAGCATTTAGCCATTGTTCTTGTGAATCTGTCAGCTGCCTTTTGTAGGATTCCTGGCACTAGTGGCTTATCTTATTACCATTCATTCATTCATTCATTCATTCAACAAATACCTATTGAAAATGTACTATGTGCCAGGCCACCAGACTAGATATGGGGATAAATCTATAAACAAAACTTGAAGCTTAAGAGCTTACATCAATCGCATGTCACTCAGATGCCAGACTTCTCTTCCCCCTCAGATGAAGCTACTTTAAAGAAAATGACAATGATTTTATGTATTAGTTTGCTAGAGCAGCCATAACAAATAGCTTCAGACTGGGTGCCTCAAACATTTTCTCACAGTTCTAGAGTCTAGAAGCCCAAGATCCAAGTGTGGGCTGGTTTGTTTCTTTGGAAGCCTTTTTCCTTGTCTTGAAGGTAGCTGCCTTCTTGCTGTTTCCTCACATGGAGTCTTCTCTTTGCATATATGCCCCTGATATCTGTATGTCTAAATTTCCTCTTTCACAAGGACACTAGTCATATGGAGTTAGGTCCCATACATGTGACCTCATATTACCTTAATTACCTCTTTAAAGGTCCTGTCTCCAAATACAGTCACACTCTGATGCATTGGAATTCAGGGCTTTAGCATGTGAATTTTGGAGAGGGTGGTGGGGAATAATTCAACTTGTAAGTGAATAATTCAACACTATACTCATTACTTACTGCAGGGAGCCTATTATGTGTCCGCACTTTCTAGGCACGTCGATTAACACTAGTCCTAACAACAGTCCTGTACGTTAGGTAGGGTACATCTGAAGACAGGCTCAAAGTGATGAAGCAACTAGTGCGAATCATAGCTCATATGTGGCAGTGCCTGGCTTTCAGTCTGGCCAGTCTGACCTGACATTTTTTGATATTTATTTGATGGCGTAGAAGTCTTTTCTTGTTCTGGTTCTTGCCTTTCTTGATAACCAAGCTCCCAGGAAAAGTGATTTCCAGGAAAAAGTGGTGCTGCAGGGTAGTAGTGTATTAGTATGAACTTCCTTAAACTGTCATCTCACTTTTTTTAGTAACAAGATGATTGTGTGACCTTTTTTTGTTAAGACTTTTAAATTTATTTTTAAAATAAATTAATTTAATTTGAAATAAATTAATTACATTTATTTTTAAAATATATTAATTTAATTTGAAATAAGTTAATTACATTTATTTTTTATTTATTTTTAGAGAGAGGGAAAGGGAAGGAGAAAGAGAGGGAGAGAAAGATCAATGTGTGGTTGCCTCTTGAGTGCCCCCTACTGGGGACCTGGCCTGCAAACCAGGCATGTGCCATAGACTGGGAATCGAACCGGCAACTCTTTGCTTTGCCATCCGGAGCTCAATTCACTGAGCCACGCCAGCCAGGGCTCACTTTTTCTTTTTAAAATTTCTGTCAGAACTTTTTTTCAATCAGCAAGTATTTATTGTGTGCATATCATGTGCCCAGCAACGTATAAGACTTTTTATAGACAACAAGAGCTGCAGATTTGCTTATTTCCTGCACTAAACATTGCTATACTAATTGGCTATCTGGCTTTAATGTCTTTATTGCAATGTTGAAGCAGTCCTTTAGAATCTATAATCTATAGGCTTATCCTTATCCCTGTGGTTCAAGAAAAGTAAAGCAAAGTGGGGGAAGGATTGATAGTGTTTGTGGGATGAATGAGGATCATGACAAGCAGATTTCCCACTTTGTTTTACTTAACAGCACACGACTATATGCTCTTGTTACATTTTGTGTGACATATTCGTGGAGTTGTGGTCTAGAGCTTCAGTATCATTATAGTCACTAGAACTGTGGTTTTAAAGCCAAAAGCTGGAGGGTTCATTGAAATGTGAATGAGGAAACATACACAGCTCAATTAGTAAATATTATTTGAGCACATTCCTTGAATAGAAGTTAGACCAGGCACCAGGGATACAAAGTTGTCCCTTGACTCACCTAATTCAATCCCTTATCTTGAGACAGGTGCACTAGTCTCTTGACTGGACTTCCTCCCTCCCGTCTTGCCCCTATTTATGCACTCCACCACACTGTGTGACAGCAGCCTCTCTAAAATATCCGACCCACAGAGAGTCCCAAGGCCATAGCGTCATAGCTAGGACCGCCACGATTCCGCCTCCCTCTCCTTGTTGTCTATCATTCTTTGCCTTGATATTTATGCAGAACTTTTTCTGGTGCCTTTTATGTAACATTGGACTCATCTTAGTTTTCAGATGCCACAGACTCTGCACAAATTACTCTCAATTTGATATGACTATCAGACACGCTCCCATTTAAATAATTATTTTGGACTCTGACTTTGAATAACCGTAGTATTGAACATACATAAATATTTGATGACTAACTTTGCTTAACTTGTTCCACCTCAGTTCACACTATAAATTCAGGCAACGAGGAAATATTTTGGACAAAATAGTCTGTGATGTGAACAGAAATAACTTGAAATGTTTATCTGATACTAAGTACATAATGTGAACGTAATGTAGTTAAATTATCTACGATTTTAAAAAATCAATAAACATTTTGAATTCAGAGAGAACATTAATACATCATTTTATGTTGTTGGATAACGTGAAATCTAATATGATTGCCATTTCCAGGAATTCCTCCCTGGGTTCCTCTGAAGGAGCTTGATTATTCTAGTCTGATGGGTAGACATGAAGTAGTGTTGTAGTTGGCTAGTGGCCGGTTGTATTTCCTGAAACATCCTCCAATCCTCAACATCCTCCACTCCTCAAAAGCATTTCTCCAACGAGCTACATAGTAAGTAGGAAGTCATTGTCCTGAGAGAAGGACTGAGAGAAGATGTCTTCTCAAGGAACACTTTGGATCTTCCTCTCTCTTCCCTCTTCCTGTCTTGATATTGATTTGTGTACTTGATATTGATACTGGATTTTAATAGAGACTTATAGATAGCTTAACTCTGGTAACTAGCTTTAGACATTTTCTGACTTGTTGTAGTAAATCATCTAAGTGTATGTAAAACACTACAGTAAACCTCAATAAGCTGTAATGTTCAAGGGATGGTTAATTGATTTAACCTGTGGTAAAACAGAAACTTCCTTGCCCCTTAAAAAGATATCTCTGGTTTAACATTATGTTTAAAATATTTTGTATAATTTTCTTATTTATCATTAATATAACAAATTTATAGTACATATATATAGTGCACGCATATAGCATATACTGTAATATGACAAATATAATTTATCTATTCAGAATGTTCGTTTAAACAGTCTAAACATAAATTCCTAATAAGTGAGTGTGGACTGACTGCTGGAACGGCTGAGTGCGGAACTGAGGTGATGATACAGTTGACTTTTGTACCACTCTGGGAACACAGCTTAGATATATTTTAACTTGTTTTTAAAGTTAAATTCTTCTTATCTTGTGATTTTTTTAAATTAATTTTTTTGTTTAATTACAGTTATTTGCAGTCTCTCCCCTCCCCCCTCCCTTCCCCTCCCGTCCCACCCCCCCGACCTCCCTCCTCCCCCTTAGTTCTGTCTATGTGTCCTCTACAGTGATTCCTGAATTATCTTGTGATTTGATTAGCTCTTTCTAATATAAGAATATATCAGGAAAAAATCTTAGGTTGATTGAGTAATGATTTATTTGGACCTAGGTATTAGTATCTGAGATTAGACGTTGGAATCATAATCCTGAGTTACAGTTTTGCCATATACTGTACAAGCTTGGGTAAATGACATAACTTCACTGAACCTTCTTTTATTTATTATTAAAATGAGGATAAAAAGAGCACCTACGTGTAGGGTTCTTGTAAAGGGTAAACGAGGTAATGCAGTTAGAAGCTTTAACGAGATACTGTCAATAAGTGGCAGCCATCTTGCCACTGTGCTCAGTGCCGTTTGCAGTAGGACTCAGTGGGCATGGCTTGGCCCTGTTTTGTTTCTCTCTTTGTGGAGCATTGGCTAGAACCCTGGTAAAGGCTGCTGGTGCTCCTTTCTCTGAGCCGGGTCCAGATGAACTGGGCTTCTCCCCTAGACTCCCACACTTCCACCAGGAAAGGGGTGCAGGTGGACAGAGAGCTTGATTTAAATCATTCTACCAGCTCAGGAACTTGACACATACGTAGTTTTCCCAGTGGAAAAGGGATAGAAGTAGGAAGTTACTTGTATTTCTTTAACTATAACCTAAGCATATACGCTCAGTCTGACTGAAAGAAAAATGGTGAAAAGATTTGACAGTAGCTTCCTTATGATTAATTATATAGAATCCAGAAAATACTTTTTATAGTCTCAGGGTTTTTCCCCCCTCCAGATTAAACCATCCAACTTCTCAGCATTCCTATTTTTAATTCCTCACTTGTGCTGCCCTCCCTCCCTCAAGTTGGCTCTCCAGTTAAAGATACTGGAGTCCTAAATATCTGAGTCACTTCTAAGGTAAGAGAGACCCTCTTGTCCTGTCCATAAACACACTGCTTTCAACGAGGTTAAGTCTAAAATAGACTAAATCATGAGTACAGGGAAAAATCAGAGCTGAACATATAACACCTATACAAGTACCATATTTCCTTATGCTTTTCTTATATATACACCAAATCTAGGGCCCAGAGAGGAATACTGGCCACGATGCTCAGCTCCCTCTATTACTAGGAGTACTTTGTGGCTGGGGATCAGAGAGGCAAAATCTTGTTTGTTTTTTAACCTCCTCTACTCACTCTATTATATCACTGGGAATAGATTCTGGTCCATTAGGACGTTAGTTATTTCAATTTCTTGATGTATATGAGGAATGACGGTAGAGTAAGCAGGACCCGCACACACACACACACACACACACACACACAAGGATTTTGGAATAAAAAAGACTGGGGTGTGAATATTAACTCCTATGTAGTAATTTCCGTTTCCTCATCTGTGAAACAAGGTTAACAACAGTGCTTGCCCACATAGGATTTTGAGAATTAAATAAAACAAGGAGGCCTGGGCATCTAAGTCTGTCCATCCATCCATCCATCCTTTCATTTATTCAATCAATGTATATGACAATTTCCTTTCACCTTGCCTTGCATTTCTGCAATTAAAATCCAGAAGGTAGCCAGAGAAATGGAGCTTCTCGCCCTGAAATCATGAACAATGTTCTAATCAGAATCTCTGCCCTTTTGCTGGATACTATGCTTCTGACCGCTCTGGGCAGGGTTGACAAGACTTCCTAGTTTTATTCATAGGAATTGAAAGTTTCATATGTTATTGAAAACCCTCCCTGTCCCCAAACCACCATCCACATGAGGCCCAAGGATCTTCTGATGTTTACCCAGGGGGACGAGACTGAGGAAGTAAGCAAGTGACCCCTGGGTGAGGTGATAACCCTCAGGGAGCAGCTGTGCAAAAACATGAAGCTTTTAGACAAACCTGGCCTCAGGCAAAACATAAGTCTGACTGAATGGTCTTCTGCCCGTCAGTCCCTGAGCCTGGCACCGTTTTTCCTCCCACAGTGTCCACTCCTCACAAAGTGGTGCCTGTCATTCTTTGGGGTGCCCAGAAGAAACTAAAATTGCTTCCTTTTGTAGGTGTTGTGCATTTTACAGTAGGCATCAAAACGGTAAGTTAAAGACAATTCCATTTTGGAAATGGCTGGCAGGGCAGGGCAGCCTTCACTCTGGACCTACTTAAAATCCAAACTTTTGATACAGAAAGGCTAAACTGCCAGAGAAGCCAGGAGAAATGAGACAAGCAGGCCAGCATGCTCTTCCTTCCCCCCATTCTCTGCATATGGTGGGGTACAGTTTAATCTGGAGCTGGCATCTAGTCATTTTTCTCTCCCTTTGGGACTCATTCATCAGTTTCCAAACAGTGATGGCTGCCGCCCCTGCCCTCCTGGGCCTGCATTTCCACCTTTTGGGCAACAATGAAACAGAAGAACCGAAGGCGTGCTGCTGGTGGACCTTGAAATGGCTCTTTGTGCAAAATACCAACTCAATCACCCCAGAGAACGTTTATACTTTCTTCTGTATCTGAAACAAATAATTTTATGAAAGCCTGTCAACAGAACATTTGACAAGATATACCGAATTCCAATGAGATCATTCAAGAACTTCCACTTCTCTCAAACCATCCTGCCCGCTCACTGAGAAGAGCAAGGCAGCGTTTGACTCTCTACTTGGCACGCAAAGGACAAACCAAGAGGCCAAAAGCTGTAGGTTTTATGTTTCTTCTGCTGTGCTGCATAATGTCAGTGTGTGACAGTGACTTCCCCTTAAACGAATTTCATTAAAACATATTGTTAATAAAAAAAAAGTCTGAAAAAAGGACATATTTTTTGACAACTCACATGCAGTTTTGAAGTGTGCTTTAAATGGTGAGAGCACAGTAATTTAGCTGAAGTGGAATAATTGGGTTCCAAGTTTTATGATTGACACATTTCATTGAAAATAGCACTCTGAGGTTTTTCCAAATTGAAGATGAAATCTAAATAAAATCTTAAATAACCCATGTGGAAATACTTTATTGTAGTTAATAACCAAGCAGAAATATGCTTAGTTTGTCTGTAGAGTTGTTCCAACAGATTATACCTATTGTTGCTTCCATTGGAAAGACATCACACTTGGCTTATGCAAAAATAATAGCATTCCTAACTATTAATAGCAAATCAGAGAGACATTTATGGACATTCATACATCATTTATAAATGACCCTTATGAATAAAGTGTTACAATGATTCCATTAGCATAAGTTCCACAATTATGGCCTGTATAAGAGATACATTTTTCTTTCTTGAATGCACATATAAAAAGCTGTCATTTACTTCATGAAATTTTATCCATAATGCTTCAATATGTTTCTATGCTGCCAAATGATTATAAACCTGAATTTATAGGCAGGGATGTATCCTCTGGGTATGTGGAAGTCTATGGAGCCTTTAAAAAATGTACCTCTTCTGGACCCAGAGTGCATGGCCAGGTTTACCCTTTGAATTGTGCATTTTTAGACATGAGCTCAGGATTCCAGGGCTGGCTTGCACAAACTACTAGGATGTTAGAGCTCCTGATGAAGATCTTAGTCTTTTTTTTTTCTTTTTCCCTGGCATTTCTCAACCCAGGATCTCCAGTACTAGCTTCTCCTTTTGCAAGAATGCTCAACTTTGGAGTGAGGTACTCACTTCAACTTTCAAGGGAAGAGCAAACCAAAAGCGAAAAAACTGTGCATTTTATATCCCTCTCACTATGCCAGGTAATGTCAGTGTGTGATACTGGTAGCTTTCCCTTAAGCAAACCGATTAAAGCAGATCATCATTCATTTAAAAAAACCTGGAAAAAGACGTCTTTTTATAACAACTCACTTGTGGTTTTGAAGCGTGCTTTGAATAGTAAGATCACAGTAAGTAATTTAACTGAAGTGGGTTTCAAGTGTTAAGATTGATACATTTCATTGAAAATCACACCCTGAGTTTTTTTTTCTGAATTAAAGATGAAATCTAATAAATACTTAAACCTTAAATACTTAGAGACTCCAATGCTGGAGTACGGTAGTGTCTTCCCTTGATGACCCGGTGAGAGACGTGCCTCTCTGTGATGGGAATGCAAAACATGGGAAACGATCATTACAGAATTCTGCTTAGTGACAGCCACTGCGCGCTCATTATCTTGCTGATTCCTCATAAGCACCTTATGCCAATGTCCATTTGATGATGTACCTATGAGGTACATCTTGTTAAACTTTTTGTCTAGCTGAGGAGACCGGAGATTTAAAAATGACATCATTTCTCAAGACTGCACAGAACGTGATAGAAAGGGTTTGACCCAAACCTATGCTTGTCCTATATTCCACGTCTCCTGACCCCACAATTCTGCCTGAGACCAAAGCACCAGGTCTCTTGAATGCCCCCCTCCACCCCGTTAATTCCCTGAAGACCTGGAGCTGCTTTGAACAGAGGTGTCCCTTATGTAGGTCGTAATCATCAATTCAGTCCCACAGTGCCAGGAGGCTGCCTGGGCTCCGACCTGGAAAGCTCAACCCAAGGACAAAGCCAGGGAGGAAGTTAGAGCGAAGCATGTTCTCCAGCTATTGAGTATTTACTGTTATCCTGTATCTTAGTTCTGGATCTCGATAGCAAGGCCATTTAAAGTGAGCAGGATGTTCTCGCTGTGGCAGGGGTCGTTATCACTAGCTACTGCCATGGCCCCATTGCTCGATTTGCTAAAATTCTTGAGGGCAAGGCTGTACACCAGCCATGGTGCCCCTTCCCCGTTTCTCTCAGTGATAGTTCTATGCCCCTTCCCCCTATCCGCATAGTGACCGGAAGCATTTGGGCAACAAAAAAGTATCTCCCCTATAAAATAAAATAAAAACAGTTGGAGAATTCCCTGCTTAGGGGTGCATATAAAACTGAGGAATAAAAGGTTTTAGAAGTGGAAGGTGACCATGAGCTCCACCCTCATTATTTATACGAAGGAAATGTATTCGTGGTGGTTAGGGTCTAGTCAGACCTGAATTTCAGTTTTCTGGACTCTGACACTTACTAGATGTGCAACTTTGGCAAATATTTTACCTCTTTGTGCTCAGTTTCTCATCTGCAAAATGGGAATAATAATGATACCTGCCTTATAAGGTGCTTGTGAAGAATAAATGAGATGATCTCTTGTTCAAAGAAAATTCCAATACATGGTAGCTATTATTATTATTATTATTGTTCTTTAGTTCCACCAAGTTCATACAACTAGTGTGCAGCCTTTCTGGCACTGGTGCTGGCACCCAGGCTTCCTACACAGACCAATTCTATTTTCTCTCTTTTGCAACCCAAGACAGATCTATAATTTTGATATCAACATGGACACCAACTTTTAATGTCAACCTATAAAATGCTTTCAGCTGATCAAAAAGAATAGGCTAAAAGCATTGTATCCCTAATTCTGGTTTTATTAAATAACTCCAGTTGTTGCTTTGGAATGAACTGTTGCCACTTCACTATCAGCTCTATCAGCATTCAATCCACTCTAGCAAATGTCTATGGCTATACATGTTACCAACCATTAACTAAAAAAAGGAATCAGTTTTTTTTTCATTCTATTCATCTTCATACAACATGTCACGTTGATCCATCACATAATTCTCTAAGAGTTTGTCATTCCGAAATTGTACTTTCCACTTTGAGAACGAGAGCAAGACAGATAATGACTTGTTTTAATGAAAGCAATCAGAGTATCAGTGCTGATGTAAGTTTCAGAAGGGAAGCCTTGCTGATGTTTACAAAATAAATTCCAGCTTTACAAATAATTTATTTTTACTTTTTTGGGATGATTAGCCATAATTCTTAAAATTTCCTTCAAGGAAATCGTATTTTTTAATGAGAGTATTTTCTTCTCCATGAAATGTATTGATAAATAAAATAAGATTGTGAACAAAGAATTACTGTTTTTTCCCCATAAAATATAATGGTAATGTACTTCTTTAATGGCTTCAGAAAACCTTTCACACTAATGAATCCTAAATCCAAAATACCTCTTTGCAAAAAAACTGGAATTAGAATAAAATTTTAAGGTTAACTGTATTTTATATGCATGAGCGATTATTGTATAAGGATATTAATAATAAATCACAGAGATTTATAAATAAGTTATCTATGGTAAACTAAACCAGGACTTCTAATTTCCTTTCTTACTTTGCATACATTGAGCTGTTATTTAACTATAAGCTATTTAGCAATTAACTACAGATGCTTTTGCAATTTTACAGCTCTCCTCTGAACATAGGTAAAACCAAATATCAATTGTACAAATATTAACTGTATAACCTTTATTTTATAATGAACAATTCTTTTGGGATTGCTTCGTTGTTTTATAAAGTTAGGAATATTTATGATAAGCAGACATATAATTACATTCAACTACTTGAATTGAGCAGTGTGAAAGCCCTTATTTTTAAAAGATCAAGGTAAAGTGCATGTAAATCACACCAGACCTTCAAGTAGTTTTCAAAAACCATCAGACCCGAAAAAGACCATCTACTGAACGTAATTGAAACTGAACTGCCCGGGTTAACCTGAGCCTCTCTGCTCCCCCGTTGTTCTGATCTCAATGTCCCTAAGTGAATGCAAAAGCCCTCCTGCCTCTAGCATGTCCTGTTAAATCAGGATTTTATGAAAAAGTCTGAAGAAAGAGATGGAAAATATAAAGTACTATAATCATTTAAATCCAACAACTTGGTTCTTACTAGGTCTACTCTGACTACATTAGTCATATTGTACAAAGGGGCTAATATTTATTGTCATACTTGGATTCCTTTATCAGAGATAGGGTTGCCAATTCTGTAGTCAACTGAGTGTGTCAAAGATTTGGATGGGGGCCAGCGGTAAAGCAGGCACATAAAATGTATTTTTACCGCAGGTGAAAGGAGGCTAGACAAACTTGCATTGTTTCTGTCAGCTCTATGATAATTAATTTCAACCATATTATCTGAATTAAAAAGTGACATTTATTCCCTGGACTAATTTCTTGGAGCCTTTCCAATTTTCCTACCCTGTTTTGAAGGACGCTTGGCTAAAATATGAACAAATCATTAACAACTGACACATACGTGATGTACCTAGTCATATAAAAGATGACACCTTAAAACATGCTTTTTGAACAGTGTTAGTAGAAAAGAAAATGTAAATGGGCATGGACCATGACTCTCTGTGGCATGGCTGGAGGGCCACGGGATGGAGAGTAAAAAAGTGAATGATTAGCAGACCCTGTGGGCCGGAGGCATGGATACTCATTCCTCCCACATGCCCGTGTCTGCTTGTCTGCCGATGACTGTGACTGACTGTTGGGTCGCATTATCCCCTCCTGATCCCCCTCCCTCACTTCTGGGGATATCAACAGCAGGAATCGTCAGTCAGGGCTCAATTGATTATCCTCAAAATTTGCTCCTGCTATTGACCATAATGGGGGGGTGGGGAATTGTACCTCTGAATTATTCAGAAAGAAAATATACACAGAAGAAATCGATCAGGCACATCTGATATTAAAGACAAATTAAAACAGGCAAGAGAAGGGAGCTTGAGGCAGCCATGACATTCAACGAGGAAGGCATTTTGGAGATAAAGGAAAAGAGTTTCTGCTTTTTGAAAAATGATGTTACCGCTTTTAAAGCTTTTTAAGATTAATGGAGGCATTAGGGCTTCTAGGCCAAATAGTGCTTTGTAACTGTTGGAATTATACTTGAGATGCCAGATCTGTAATTTCTTCCTCATATTCCTTCAGTCTTTTTAGCTTACCTGCAACATGCCATGCTGGAGGGGTAAAATACTGGTAAAAAGCTCAGATCAAAAGCAGGACACTACCATCTCCATTTAACCCCCTTATGCCAGCTGGGGGGCTGGGCGGAAAAGGTGAAGGGATTAAGAAATACAAATTGGTAGTTACAGAATAGTCACAGAGATATAAATTACAGCATAGGGAATATAATAGTATAATATTATAATAATAATAATACAATATTATAATAATATTGTAATAGCTACATAACAGGAGAACACTCTGTAAAGTACGTGATTGCCTAACACTTTGCTGTCATCTAAAACTAATACAGAATAATATTGAATGTAAACTGTAATTGAAAAAAATTTTAAAGGACAAAATAAAATAAACCATTAGCAAAAACAAACAAGCAAACAAGCAACCCCCCCCCAAAAAAAAAAACAAAAACAAAACCAGGACACTGGCAAATAACTAGGACCTCGGACTAAGAGAAATTACACAAGCGAAGGAACACTGTCCCAGTCGTGAGGAACTCATGTACTCTGTACCACAGACAGAAGGAGCCAGGCTCCCGGAGGCTGTTAGAAGCAGGTAGGGGTGCAAAATTTCTTGGGTAGAAATTTTGTCCAATTTAATCTGGATTTCTGAGAAGAGAGGAACCTCGTCAGTTATTTCAATGGCATTGAAATGGACAACTTTCAATTATCTGGAAATTTGATTTCCTTAGCAAACTTCATAGAACTTCAAATCCCCTTTCTCCTTTTTTTCTTCATTAACAGGTGTGTTTAGTTCAAATTATCTAAAATAATTGTTTAGCTTCTCCACCTCACTCTGTCTGTGAGGCTTTAGTCTTGGTTATTCTTCTGCTCTCTGCAGGAGACACATTCAGCCAGTTGCTCAGGAAACTTGAGACCTGCCCCCTGCCCCTCCCAAGCGTGAGGGACCAGCTTGAAGAACAAGCTTTATTAGGTAGGCAGTTACAATCTCCCTTGACTCTTGGTTGAAATGTCACTCAATTAGGAGTTTTCCCCTGGACTGCCAAGTGGAGAGGCAATTCTCTTGGGATGCCTCTCTTTTCCAACCTGCTTCTGAAACGAGGCCCCATAACTGGGGCCACATACCTTCCCTGTGCCATTAGCTGGGGCCTGATATCACAGGGCCGCTCTTGGTGGACTGAATACGGAACTCTTCAATTTTTTCCCCAGCTGTCCTCTTGGACTTTCTATGTTTCAGTAATGTCACTGCTTTAAAATGTTGTAGACTCTATATTTTTAAAGTATAAGATTAAATGCATGAGTCTGTGATGTGTAATATGTTCAGGTCCAACTGGGGAGTGGGCAGCATAACCTGACTTCGGCTTCACGGCGGTGGAGATAGTTCTGAAGGAAGTTGAAGTCATTTTTTAGGTGTGTGAAGATTTCAGTAATGGTTTTCAGCAATACCAAATCTATAGAGGTGGGCTGTGCTATTGCCGCAGGCACTTCCCTCGACTTGACCTGTTGATTGGAGTTACTACTGTTGGTAATGATGAGAAGAGAGAAGAGTAGAAAGCCAACCAGTTCACCCCTGACCTCCCAGGCCCTGGGCTTTCTTCTGTATATGCACGCTAATCACTTTCCCGCATCTTGGATGCTATCACCAATTCCTCTTCCCACTCTCTGCGGGACTGTTTCATTCCTTCTCTCTCTCTCTCTCTCTCTTCAAAACTCCAGCTCTCCTGCCTGCATCCTCACTCTCATCTGGGATCTTGCCCCTCCCTTCAGTGAGGAATCTGAAGCAATGAGACAGCATTTGATGTCTACCTGAACACGGTAGCACCGTGCTTCCACTTGCCCTTCGTGAAACAGGCAGACTAGGTAGCAACCCCTCTTAAGGACATTGTCTCAGTGATGCTGTTCTCTTTCCTGAGTCATCAGTTTTTTAAAAATTCTTCTACCAGATGTTTCCCACTGGCATACAGACGTGGTATAGTTTTTCCTAGCTTCAAACAAACAAAACCAAAAATCTAATTTGACACCATTTTCCCGTCAAGGTACCTTTTTTCTTTACCTTTTCAGGAAAATTGCATGAAAGTGTTGCCTATTCTACTGTCTCCAATTATGTTTTCTCATGTACTGTTTCCAACTTTTTATTCTGAAACAATTTTAGATTTATGGGTAAGTTGCAAAAATAGTGCAGATAGTCTCCATATGCTTGCCATTTAGCTTCCTTTAATGTGAACATCTTATATAATCATAGCACAATTATCAAAACCAGGAACTCCCTTAACTCTTGATCTCACTACAATTGTGCTTTCTTTTTTGCCTTCAAATAAAGTTGCAATGACCTCCGCATCCCTAAATCCAAAGATCAATTCTCAGACCTTATCTTATGGAACTTATCAACTGCATTTCATATGTTCGATGATTCTCTCCTCCTCAGTACACTTTCTTCTATTGGATTCAAGATCACTACCACCGCACTCCCCTTCTTTTGCTTTATTTGCAACCACTGCCTTTTCTTCATGCTTTTTGCTAGTTTCTATTTGACTTTTCGACCTCTTAACATTAGAGTGCCCCAGAGCTAAATCTTTGGAGACGGTGTCTCTTTCTCTACTGTTCACACTCGCTTGGTGACTAAAGAACTCTCATTGCTTTCAATGCCATGTATGTACTAGTGACTCACATGCTTTCAATACCATGTATGTACTAGTGACTTACACGTTTTTTACTTCAGTGTGGACTTTCCCTCCAAACTTCAGACTAATGTGTCCAATTGTCTACTTTTAACCTTCACTCGGATGTTTAGCAGGCTTATCAACATAACCTTTCCAGAACTGAATTTCTGCTCTTCCCCATCCCTCCAAATCATGTCTTACCTTTTATTCCCTGTGTCAGTAAATGGCAACTTTCTCTTTCCAATCATTCAAGACAAACATTTTGGAAAGAAATGTTTCTTTCTTTCTCATATCTCACATCCAATTTCCCAGACAATTCTATTGGGTATGCCTTCAAAATATTGCTAGAATCCAGTCATTTTAAAATACTTTCTCTGCCAAGTCCCTGTCTGAAAGCACCATGATCTCTTTCTTAGGTTATTTCAGTAGCTAACTCGCTGATCTTTCCTCTGTCTTTGCCCCTTATCTATTCTCTGCCTATACTACTCTTATTAAAGTATAAAACAGATCACGCAACTGCGTTGCTCAGAAGGGCCCTCTGTCTTTAATGGTACCGGACTTTAGCCAGAGTACAAACCAAAGTCCTTACAAAAGCTCTCCGTGACCCAACATCCTCTCTGTTACCTTTCCGAGCTCATTTCTTAACATTGTTCATGTGGCTCCTTCTATTCCTGCTACACTGGCCTTCTTGCTTCCCTTTGAACATTCCAGCATCCTCCTGCCTTTACATATGCTGTTTCTATTTTCCTGAAATCCATCATGAATGGCTTCACTCATAGGGCACTTCTCACTGAGGGCTATTCTAATCAGCATACGTAAAATCACCTTTCCTGCTTTCCGAGAGTCCTTGCCCTCCTTCCTGTTTATTCTTCAAGTTGCATTTGTAATCGTCCAAGTGCTATATATTTAATTTTATTATTCTCTGTCTCTTTCTACTAGAGTACAATTTCCACAAAAGCAGCAAGTTTTTCTTGGTGTTTACATCTCGAGTTCTTATATATTGCCTGCAACACAGTAGGTCCTTAAGAAATATTTATTGAATGAATGCATATTTCTCTTCTATCTTTATGAGACAGGCCAGACAAGTGTTATTGTCCCCACTTAATGGGGGAGGAGAAAGCATTTACAGGTTAAAAAACTTGTCCAGAAAAATGAAAAGTCTGAGATGAGAGACGAATTTTCCCAACTTCAAGTTCTTGGACATTTCACTACATGTGACACTTAATTCAGGAGGCCATCTATCCAAAGATCCTGAAGAAATTTGGTAGTCAAGGGTTATAGGAATAGACACAGGACAGAGAAATGAACTAGTCATTGGTGGTCAGCCAGTTAAATTATTTGGATCCAAACTTCTTTTCACAAGAGAAGAATTCCAAGTAAGCTTTCACGGCAGGGTGGCAAGAAGAACATTAATCTGCCAGAGCAGCTGTTTGCTCTTATAAAATACATCAGTCTTCATAATAATGGAAAATCCAAGAGGCAGCTTTGCTGATTGAATTGAAAGTCAATGGGAATCAAGGAATTGTCCATGCTGAATTATTAAGTAACTATTTCTAAATTAAGCCTTTGGATGAGCAGCAAACTGGATTGTGGCTTGCTCAAGTGTGTGTTTTCCTCACTTCCCTATTAGAAAAGTTACATTAGATGTATGCCAGCCAGCCCATCAATCAAAGACCCCAAAACAGGTGTGTGAAATGACCATCCATCAAATTGGATCTTTGGCCCCTCCACAGCAGAGTGCTTTGGAACTCGTTCAACGGATAATGCACAGGAAAAGGGAGAGGTTGTGCCGGGCTATTAGTTGAATTCAAAAGAGCATGGAAAATACAAATTGATGCTGGAACAAATTCAGACGACATACTCAGCAGTTTGCTTATTCTGACTTAGGCTGCCAGTTTCAGAAATGGAAGAAATAATTCAGTCATGTGTGGAAAACGCCTATTTTAAAAAATAAACATTTTGTTTTAGAATACTTTTAGATCTACAGAAAACTTGCAGAGATACTACAGAGTTCTCCTATATCCTAAACCAATTGTCCCCATTACGAACACCCTGCATTAGTATGGTACATTGTCACAAGCAATGAGCCAATATTGATATGTTATTATTTACTAAAGTCTATATTTTATTCATATTTCCTTAGTTTTAACTTAATGTCCCATTTCTGTTCCAGTATCCTATCCAGGAATACCATATTACATTTAGTTATCATATCTTCTTAGGCTCCTCTTAGCTGAGAAAGTTTCTCAGATTATCTTTTTTTCAATGACTTTGACAATTTTGAGGCACACTGGTCAGGTGTTTTGTAGACTGTCCTCCAATTATGATTTTTCTTGACTAAAGTGGGCTAATGTGTTTTGGGGAGAAAGACCACAAAGCACCATTCTCGTCATATGTCAGGGGTATCTACTATCATTATGACTTATTACTGTTGAGGCTAACTTCGATCACCTGGCTCAGGAATATTCATCAGATTTCTCAACTCTAAAGTTCCTCTCCCCCCGACTCCCTTTTCATACTGTCCTCTTGGGAAGAAAGTCTTTACATGAAACCTCCACTCAAGTATGGGAAGTTCCATTCCACCTCCTTGAGGGTTGAGTATTGATGTAAAATTTGGGATTTTTCTGTGAGGAAGATTTGTCTCTTCTCTCTCATTTATTTTTTAATTCAGTATGCACTCAGGTATATTTACTGAATACTCTAGGTTATAATCCAAAGCTACATTATTTATTTTTTTTAGCATTTCCTTACTTTCAATTAATGTCTTTACCATCTCTACAGGTTTACCTTTTCGATAGTGTCATCTAATTGAAATCATACAGTACGTAGTCTGAAAGATTGCTTATTTCACTTTGAAATATGTATTTAACATTCATTCATGTCTTTATATGGTTTGGTAGCACATTACTCTTTTTTAACGGTTGAATAGTATTCCATTATGCGGGTGTACCAAGATTTGTTTACCCATTCATCTGTTTAAAGACATGTTGGTTGCTTGCAGTTTGGGACGATTACAAAAAAAGCTGATATAAACACTTGTATGCAGGTTTTCACGTGGACATAAGTTTTTAAATCAGGCTCTGGTTGGGTAGCTCAGTTGGTTAGAGTGTCACCCTGATATGCCAAGGTTGTGGGTTCCATCCCCGGTTAGGACACATACAAAAATCAACCAATGAATGCATAAATAAGTGGAAAAACAAGTAGTTATTAAATCAGTTCATTAAATACCTAGCAATGTGATTGCTGGCTCATATGTGAAGACTATGCTTAGCTTTGTATGAAATTCCCAGACCACCTTCCAAAGTGGCTGTATCATTTTGCATTTCCATCAGCAATAAATGAGAATATCTGTTATGTGACATCCTCACCAGCAATTGGTGTTGTAAGTTTTTTTTGGATTTTAGCCCTTATGAAAAGTATAATGGTACCTCATTGTTGTTTTAATTTGCATTCCCCTGATGACAAATCATGTTGAGCATCTTTTCATGCTTATCAGGAATGGTATATTTTTAAGGATCTCTAAGCACTTACCTGATGTGAACTGGCTTTTCTGTGTCTGGAGTTTATCACTATTCAGTCTAAACTTCTACTCTAAACTTCTAGTTTCGACTGAATCAAGTTTTCTCCCATATAATTTCAAAATGGCTGAAAATATGTCTGCAATTATTATAAAATGAGTAATAAGGAGATGGCAATATCTTTGCAGACAATGAATCTATCTTTGCATAATTATTTAAAATAAAGTTGATTTGCTTTCCACATAACATACTGAGTTTAACAAACACTGAGTTTAATAAAACATATTAAAGTTAATTTTACCAGTTTCTTTTCATTTAAAAAAAAATACGTGGCTACTAGGAAGTTTAAAATTACACACGGGCTTACACTGTATTTCTAGTGCCGGTTCAACACTCTGAGCTTCCTTCCGGCCTCAGGGCCTTTGTGCTTGCCCTTCTCTGCCTAGAGCGGTTTTCTTTCAGCCTGATTTCCTTGTGTCTTGTTATTCGGATCACAGCACAAGTATCTTGCAACTGACTTACCAAACAGTCCCACTTAACACTCTTTTCTTCGTCATGGTTACTGTCCCCCAGACCCTTTCCATTCTGAGAAATGTGAGCTCCTTGGAAGCTGAGCCCTTGACCATCCTGGTCCCTGTGGGCTCCTTGGTGCCCACAGTAAATATTTGTTTAATGAATGTTGAGAAGCTGGGGGTGGGTGGGGGCAGGGGGATCTTTCAAGTGCCTTTGTCTTCAAGATAGCTAAAGTCCAAATTCTAGTCTGTGTGCCTTCAATGGACATTCTCATGGATCTTTTGTTTTGTCTTTTCTGCTTGCTTGCCCTGGGAAATGGAAAAGCAAATGTGAATTTGCATGTGGTAACAGTTTTTTCTTTTGTTGGTTTGTAACTGAGCTTCCAGGTTAAGAGTTCACACTTTAGCCAAAGGGTTTACTATTCTTGGTTCTGTCAGTCAGTCCTATAACTTTGGACAGGCCATTGTCCCACATAAAATTATTTTAAAAGTTATAGGTAAAGAATATGGTTTTTTAATGACTTCCCCCAAATGTTTTAAAAAACTCTGCCTCACCTCTGATTACCCTTTATCCTCTAATTAAAGGGCACTGAACAACTGCAAGGACCAGCTCATAGATTTCAATGCTTCTAGCTTTAATATTCTGTGCTAGATTCGCAGAACTCTTTTACAGATGCTAAGCAGTCAATCCTGAAGGCTCCACTTCATCATCAGGTAATTAGTATTTTCATTAACTTGCTTATTGTCAAGGAAAATGAGCCTTGATCATCTAATTTTTCCTCAATGAGTTGAATATTGTAATATATCTATAATTAATGTGCTTTATGCCACAAACGTGTAATGGAGTGGAAATCTGAGGCTGCTCCCAGCAGTCACTGTCAGTAAATGTTTGATGAATAAACAGAGACTTTCTAATGGGAAATGGTGGCGACTTTTATAAGCAGACACAATAAAGACTTTATTAACATACTTAAGAAGCATTCTGGGAAATAGGATTGAATGCATTATTACGGTAGGCTCCTTTTGTGAAAAGTAAATTTTACTGTCACCATAACAAATGTTTACTTGTGTGACACAACTTGAAGTATCAGTATTTTATGATGTATTCTACAATTTAATACAATGAAGCTTGAATTAGCTACATATTGGTTATGGATTTGAGATTGTGAAATAAAGTACCAATAATTCTATCTGTTAGTTATTTGCAAAACTGGTTTACATGGAAAGAAAACTGTACCAGTTTCAAGTTTTTTAAGAACTCAAAGACAAATTTCAAGGTACTTATGCTACCTAATAAATAGAAGTCAACATGAGTCTGTGTTTAGTTCCACGTATAAAAATGCAGCTTTAAATGGTAGATCAAAAAATAAAAGGACAAACTTTAATTTTATAGTATATGTCCTCCTGCTCTAATGCAGAATTCAGACATGTGAATTTCCTTGTATCAACATAGTTTTCTCTGCCTGTGGAACCATATGGTGCTTTGGCTTAAGAACTGCCCTTTCTTCATTATTGGTTCAATAGAATCAGAAGGGCCTAGAGAGCCTGTTCATTGTTCTGCCTTCACTCTGAAGGTGAGGCATCTGCACTGGGAAGATTTTCAGTGATTTTCCCATGGTTTCATAGCCAGAAAGTGGCAGCCAGGGAACCAGAACTCAAGTGACCTCACTTTTCTCATTGCACACTCTCTGCCGGGCACGGGTTTGTACGTGGTAAACCCTTTCATCACTTTTACTTGAACAACTCTCACAGAGCTGCCCCCAGCACCAAGCGGGTAGCAGCCTGCATCTTACATGGACATACAAGGGTCATTTCCGGGTCTACCCTAGCTCGGTCTGATCCTGATTCTCAGCATTCTGCAAAGATAAAGTCAATTTGAAAAGAAAGTCAATTTGGGTAAAGAGCAGCAAAAGGCAACTTTTTAACCAATGTAAGAAAGGAACCAACCAGCCCTTTACATTTAGATAAAATGGGTTTCCCAAGATGAAAATTGGATCCTGTCACCTCACTGTTCAAAACACAGTGGCTGCCCATTGTTCTTGGATTAAAGACTAAATTTTTTTACAAGGCCTAGAACCTCTGCTTACACCTCCAGCATCATCTTACGGCTTCCCCTTCTCTGCACTCCCACGCACAGCCCCAGGCCTGTCTCAGTTCCTCAAGTGCATGATGTTCCCACTCACCACTGGGCCTTTTCCTACTGTGTTCACCCACCACTTATTCTCATTTAGTTCCAACATCGCTTTCATGGGCAAACCTCTAGAACACCTTTTTTTCTTTCTGTGTACTCATAGAACTGTAAACTTTGTCTTCTTAGATCATCTAATTTCATCGGTGGGCTTAGTTGAGTAAGGTTGTCTCCACCTTTACTGAAAAGCTCTTTGAGCTGGACTTACCTTTATTTTTTGTTTACTATTGTATTCCTAGAACCTAACACAGTGCCTGGTACATAGAAAGCATTCAGAAACATAACTTAAATAAATAAAGTCATGCCTCTCATAGCCAGGCTATTTAAATGACAAACAGGTTTACAATCTTTAGGCTACTGCGAGTGTATAGTTCTCATGGAGAGGTTCGTGATACTCAAAATTTCCTCTACTATTCGGAGTGAGAAACTCATTGAAAGAGAATGTGATGTAAACACAGAGTGACAGAAGAGGCAAAGAATTAGCTCCTTGTTTGCAAAGGTCTGTGAATATGTGGGATTTTTCCAGAGCAAAATATGTTAGGCCAGTTATTTAAAATACATTAATCTGGATACTTACTTCCAATGGCCTTAGAGACACACACCTGTGCATCTTTGTATACTTTGCAAGCAACCAAATACTACATACTGAATTTATTGCCTTCTCTTTCAAACCTGGTCCTTTTCCTCTCTGTAACACAAAAATTCTTTGCCACTCCTTCTGCCCTCTCAGCTCCCAACTCCAGCCCAGGTTTTAAAATTTTTTTCCTAAATAGCTTCCCGAACTGTTCTTTCCACCCTGAAGTCGATGGTCCGCATCTGAACCACCTTTAGCAAGAACTATTGCCTCAGCTTTGCAAGTGTTCTCTCTGCTGCCAAAGCCTGTCCCCACCAACCTATCCTCTGTGCCACCTGTGTTTTCCCATCAAAAGGTAAAGCTGAGCATGCCACTTTCTTATTTAAAATTTAAAATCCTCTTTCCACCCCGTCTTTGGCTAGCTATGGCTTCCAGGATAAAGTTCAAACACCTTAGGACTGCAAATAAGGCCTTTCAAAATGTCATCACAATATCATCACAACATCATCACAACTTATCTTCCCAGCTCCATCGACATCAATGGCCATTCTGGAGGTGTACTCTCAGATCTGGTTATTTTGGCCTGCTCCTCTTGTTTTGAACATAGTCTTTCATTTTCAAGAATTAAGACATATTACTGCTTAAAATTTTCTACTAACTTCCCCAAACTATTGGAATCAAATAGATCTAGAAATACTTTAGTTTTGTAAAGATTATACACATCAGTAATCAATAGTTCAAGTTTTGGGTCTTTTAAAATAAAAGGCTAAAAGATGAAATCAAGTGCTTTATAGTTTGTGATCAATTAAACTTGATCATAACTTTCTAGATGTGACATAACTAGTATAATTGGTGACAGAGTTAGCAATTTCAAATATAAAATACTATTCAAATAAATTTCCTTTGCCCTCGATACCTTTAAAAAGCGCAGCAACACTTTATAAAGGCTTGGAATTACATATATGAAATGTTGAGTCAGACAGTGTGAGTGAGAAGTCTTCTTCTGTCTCCTTCTCATGATCCTGGGAATGTCATTGTTTTCTTAATTTTAGTTTTCTTATTTGTATATATAGATAACAGTAAATAACATGGGTGTGTTTTGAGGGTCAAATTGAGGTATAAAATGCCTTATAAATGAATTTATTCATATTAGGTGCTTGAAATATCTCCTTCAATTTTTCTAATTTATTAAAAAAATTCCAGACAATAATTCATCTTAAATTTTAGAAGCTGCAGTCTGGTCAAATGGATCAAATCAGGAGAAGTTCTGAGTTACATTGAAAACAAGTTAATAAACATTGCCATTAAACAATAGAAAGCTACAATTTTAGGCATATTTTATTCCTGGTCTGAGTTTTACTGTCTTATTTGTTCTTCATCACACTTTTGGTCAATGTAAGATCAGTATTACTTGTATTCTTTCTATATTTCCGAAGTGTCTTATACATCCTTGCATGTTCTATAAAACTTTTAATGTAGAGCTTAACCTGGTGGTTTACTAGAAATTGTTTGAACTCAATAAAAACATAAAAATACTCATAGAGTGGGTAGTTGCTGTGTTAGGGATCAGGCATTTACATTTTTATTATACTTTCTTTTCATATCAATAAAGATATGCTTATATATGTGATACTAGACATAGAATTTGAGAAGAAATAGAGAAAATGAAGAGTTTACAGGGCCTGTAACTTGATAGATCGTGGCAGTGTTTGGCATGTAGTTTATTTTTAAATCTTTGACTATTTTCTCCAAATAATTCATACAATTATTAATAAGAATTGTGCATTTTTGTTATTACTCCTTGTCTTGTCCACCCACTTTTCACCAAAAGCTATCTCAGGATGTTGTCCATTCATACCACACGAGCATTACAGTGATAGAAGCCTGAAACGTGTGCAAGTTAGAGACTGTGAGAATTACATGAGAATATACGTCTTGTCCCTGGCTAGTAATAGGCCTTTGGTAAAAATTTTTCCTCATTCTTAGCTCTGTGCTCAAGACATTTGAATTTTGATCCCCATCAAAGCCTTAAACCAGAGTAATTAAGCTTTTATATTAACATCCTAGAGAGTGGAAGGCTGGTGCCTTTTTTGAGTGGGTGATTGAGAGGCTAGGGGGAAGGGCCCAGTGACTTTGAAGGCTGGTTTGGTGACAGCCACTAATATCCTCCAGTGGGGCTCTATGAGGCTCAACCCGAAAGTGGAGAGACATCCTTTCAGGTCTGCCGCTCAGAGGTTATGTGGCTGCTGATATGTTGATTACTTTTCCTGAGTTACTATTTCCTTAAATGCAAAATAAGTGACAGGGTTTATGGAAGTGTTAGCAATAATCAAGTTAAAGCAACTAGCACAGTACCTAACACATAACCACATCTTAATTAATACATAATAATAATAATAATAATAATAATAATAATAATGTGTTATTCCTCTTCCTTTCTTTTCTTCCTTATTTTTTCTTTCCCCATCAAGAAAATTATGAGCAAGTAGAAGACAATTAATTTAACAACCTGAAAATATTTAATTAAAAAAACCCCCAAGCATTTAAAGTACCGTATTAGGGTTAGAGGGATTGAGCAAAAAAGGAAAAGGACTCGTGGACAGGGACAACGGTGTGGTGATTGCAGATGAGGAGGGTGTGTGGAGGTGGAAGGAAGTGTAAAGGGGATAAATGGTATTGGAAAAAATACAATAAAGAAAAAGAATAAAGTGCCTTTAAAAGGAATGAGAGATATTGACCAAAATAAAGAGAGGATGGTACAAATGTCTGTAGATTTTTATGCCTTTCCAGTTGTGGCTGGAAAATCAAATAATTGAGCAAGGGTCAGCACCGTAATGGAATTTCAAGGAGCAAGATAAAGTCATAAAAAGGAGAAGATATTTTTATATATTTGCCTACTGGGCAGAGATGCAGCCTTTGCCTTTCAGATTGAGTACTAGATTAGAAAACGCAGTGAGTTCATTCACTAACTCGATTATACAACTATTAATAGTATACCACTTAAAATTCTCATTTCTTTGTAAATATTCTACTAAACATACAGAGCACATTTTACTTTCACACGGTAATAGATCACCAGTTCACATAAAGAGGTCACCAATTTCCTATTATCCTGGTGTTCAACTCAGTAATATATTTCTGAAGTGACAGTAACAGCACTGAGTCAGAATAGGCAGAAGTTCCAAAGAACATAGTTCAATAGCCTATAGGAATATATAAAGCAGATCATGCTGTCGATATAAATAGTAATCTTCAAATGACAAAAAGACCATATGTGACTCATTTTCTTTCTAAACCATTTCTCAATAATTGTCCCACATTTTACTGATCATATTTTCTTATTTTAGCTTTCTATTTTTAAATGAGTTCATTGACACTAGCATAGAATCCTTCAAGAGAATAATATTACATAGAATCCCAATTTAAAATGTAAAACATGATAACTTTAAAAATATCTGAAATAAAAGTACAGGGTATGTGATTTTTTATTTTGCCGGATGAAGACGGAGGAAAGAATAAAGTGGGCAGAAGAATCCATGTAAAAGCATCCGAGTCCTAAGGCACACTGACACTTCCCTAATGGACCACAGTGCACATAAAAATAATTAATCATGTGGAGAAGGCATTGCCAAGGTTAGAACTGAGGTCTCTGGTTTTTAATGGAAATGTTTGTGCATGAACTAAAAGAACAACTTCCCTGGCTCAAGCATTAGGGCATCTGTCATACTTAACTCAGAATAGTTCAGGAGTTCAGTAAAATATCAGATAGAGTTCAGCACTTTTATTTCTCCGGGTATTAAAACTATATATAATAAGGAAAAAAGGGGGGTTGTGATGAACTGCTCAGCATGGTGGGTGGAGCATCAAAGAGGTTAAACTTAGAATTTCTGAAATCTCCGGGAAAAAATTTTCCCTATTATAGCTATTTCACTTGTGGGATTAATGTGCTAGTTCACGTGTGCTTTTGAAGGCATTGAGGTAAACGAGAAGCAAATACATGAGGAAAAACATAAGCTGAACTAGAAGGAAGAAGGCTTGAATATATTTCATTGTTTAATTCAATAAATAAGGGTTAACATCCTCATTTATTTTTGGCTCCTGGAGAAAGTGTAGACAGGCAAAAGTAGTATCTTTGGGGGTTGGGGTTCTCTGCATTAAATCATGCAGTTCTTTTCTTTGTGGTTGGGGAAGTGGGGAGACGGCTTCTCAGTTGGCAAGGGGCTCCCAGGGGGAAGAGGAGGGAATGGATTCCTGGGAAGAGCGTATTCGGTGCTTTGAGGGCCAAATGCACAGATTAAAAGATTGGATTTCCTTGGTCTATTGGAGTCGATGAACACACTGTCATCACCCAATAATAAGATGAATTCTTTCAGTCCATGGAAATACTAATTCCTGAGAATAGTTAATACACTGGTACTTTGAAAATTTTTTCTCAGTCAGCAGGATTCTTTGCGGAAGTGGCCAAAGTTGGGATGGAGGTGTTGGGTCCATGGAGGGCAGATGATGGTTTAGGATCTCCGTTCGAGAGGCCGGGAGCGGAGTGTCCTATAAGCACTTAGATGCAGAGGTTGTGCTGTGCAATGATTAAAATGCCACTCCAACTTTTGAATCTATAAGCTGGATTTCACTCTTCTGCCTCATTTTAATTTCACGAGCACCCCATGGTTAGATGACAATGTTAAGACCTTGGGTGTTTCCTGGACAGGCTGGGGTAGCTCTGCCCTCCTTCTCCTCCCCCTACCTAATGGAGGAGGAGTGGCAAGGGGTTGCTGGAGCATATCTGGGACCACATTGAAGTCCTGAAGTCATAAGTCTAGCTTCCCACGAAGCCTTTTTTGTCAAAATAGTTTGAGCCTCTGCAGTTGAAACATTCTTTTCTTTTTGGGTGTCCATCTTCTCTTGATTCTGCCTTTGGTGGTTTGAGATTATTGATGATTATCATGGGAAAGGAGAGTGTTTCTTCTCTTAATCAAATGCACACAGAGAACACCACATGCTTTGCAAATACTTTGATTTGTTGCAAGAGCAAGTCCCAAAGAGCGGCTATGGGGAAGGTGGGAGGAGGGGGATCAATCTTTTTCATCCAATAGGCACCGTGTTCTAGGTGCTATGACTCACTATATGACTTGACCCTTTTCTGGGTGGAAGATTACATATTAATATTTTGAGAGAGCGAGAGAGATGTGGTTTGAGCGATCTGGGAAAGAAACTTGAGAAGATTTGCCTGGACTTAAAAAAGGCTGGCTCTTTGAAATGCTTTGAGTTTTCCAAAGAATCAATTAGCTCAGATAAAAATGCAAATCAAAGAAAAACTTTCTCAATCTTTTAAAATATAAATATAACTTAGTTTCCCAGACAATCTTTTAGGTGTCCCTACTCCCACTTCCTCTGCAATTGTGATAATGTTACAGTTTTGCGTTTACCTACCATATTTGGAGGACAGCTTTTGAAAAGAAAACCAAGAAACGATGATTTTAAATATACATGTACTAGAGAGCTTTGGGGGAGAAACTTAAGACACACACATACACAATTTATTGAAATTGTATAAAGATTTTGAGTTCAAATACTAAAGTCATACAGATACAGGATTCAAATATTGTCCCTGCCACTTAATACTATTGTGACTTTGAACATGTTTATCTCTGAACCTTCATATCCTCACCTATAAAATGGGATGATAATGGGACCTATTTCTTAGCATTGCTATGAGGAATAAATAATACATTTAAAATAGGCCAGGCATGCTGCCAGAAACCTGAGAACATTTTACAATATATTTTTACAATTGTTCTTGTTATCATCATTTTTATTTCTCAGATCTGTTTCATTTTCCTCTCTATTCCAGAATTTCCTATATTCAGCTAATCAAGGATTCAACTGAATTGAATTGAACGTAGACATGTCCTCTTGTCCGGTTTTTATCTGCAGTACCTGCCACGACCCACACTGTCTGCTTTCCCAGATTCCCACTCTGTCCCTTGCAGATCACTGAGCTACAGAGAGAGCCCCTGGACACTGGTCCCGGACAGGTACTAATATTTCAGTCTGAACAGCTTGCTTGCTTTTCCTTGCTTCTTTCACATTCCTAATTTTTAAAGTTTTGTTTCTCTAATGCATCTTTTGATTGAGTTTGTTTTGTGTTTTTTTTTTTTTTTTTTTTTTACCATAGCTGTATGGGATCTGTAATGAATATTTAATTGCTTCAACCCACTTTCATCTGAATTCTATTAATTAAGCTTGTATATGTTTTCCTTTTCTCCAGTGTTCCCAAAGCAACCATTTAACTCATAGCTACTTTTCATTTAAAAAATACCAATCTTCTGTTTCCTCTTTCTTTCTTTTTTCCCTGGGAGTTCTCCTGCACCAGAAGGGTCTTTGGCTGTAGCATCCTGGAGGCAGTGAAGTCCCTGCTGCTCCTGCCGGCACAGGGCCTGAGACCAGCAAGTCTGAGGCTCTGTTCCCTGCTTAAAGTGGTCTGTTTCTGATCTGTAGAATGTATGACTTTTTAATAACAATTTTATTTTTAAATTATATTTTATTGATTATGCTATTACAATTATTCCTATTTTTTCCCCTTGGCCCCCCCAGCACCGCCCCACCCACACTCCCTCAGGCAATCCCCACACCATTGTTCATGTCCATGGGTCATGCGTACAAGATTTTGGCCTGTTTCCTCATCTTCCCCTTTTCTTTCTCCTGTGCTTGCTTTTTGTCTGGGCCACAAAGTAAAGCAGTGAAAGCCTTTTGCCTCTTGGCTGCAAACCGCTGGGCTGTGTAGGGGCCCACACACCACGACAGAGGGGATTGCTAGAAACTTGTTCTAACACAGTGCTATTCCTTGTAATCCCTTCCTGTGCCGTCAGCGTCCTGAGTACATTCTCTGCTTTCCTCGGCACATAATTACTTCCCCTCGTGTGGCAGAGCTTCCTGTAGGACAATCAGAGAGCCACAGTGTCCAGAGGCCAGCTGATGAAGCATGCCTGCCAGCATCTTCCTCCTACGAGGCTATTATGCTGGAGAAAAGCTTTAGCAGCCCAAGCATCAGCTTTCAAATACTAGGTTCAAATTCCGACCTGGCCATTTGTTCTCATGTAATGTCTGAGCAATGCTTGTCCCCGTGGCTGTGCATTTGGGGAAGTGTATCTCTCTAAGCAACAATACTGCTCCGGCTCCATTTCAAATTATTCCAGGACTGGGGAAACTTTTATATTATCCTTGCTTCATGGACGTAATGGCTGTTTGTTCTTTGAAATAGTATTTCACACATCTCCGAACTTTGTATTTTGGGAGAACTCCTCTGACTTTTCTCCTGAATTTTTCTTCTTTTGAAAGTGGATATAGTGCCATTTTTGCCAATTTCTAAATGGGGCCAGCCGATCCCTTAGATATTTCTAATGTTAGCAGGGTATAGAGTCAGGAAAATGCCTTCACAACCACCGTTAACCGCTCATTTGTGTTGCTTTTGTGGCATGCCTCTTTATTTTCATGTTGAAGTAAGTAACTTCATAAGGTCATATAAGATATTGCTGGGATTTGACCTCAGCTGGCTTATTCCGCCCCATCTTGGAGGGAAGTCTCCCACCTGCGTTCTTCACTCCTGCATCCCAGGCTTTCCTTACCTCACGCAGCTCCCGACATGCACTCTGGAGTGATAGCCCCGGTTTCTCAGGAAACTTCCACTAAGTCTTGCCGCAGCTCAACAGTGGCCTTGGCAGGGAGCTAGAAATGGGAAGAAGGCCACGGCTCACTCCAGCAGGGAAAATATCCTGAGTCAGGGATTCTTCCTTTACTTTGGGCCCTGCCCTTTCTAAAGACCAAAATTACTTTTATTTGCATTTTAGCCTTTAAGTTAATTAATGGGAATTAATACATGTATAAGAACTTCAGAAATTTCCCAAAGGCTCATTATAAATTTAGTGTAAAAAGACTAGTGTATATATATATATTTTTTTTTTCCAAGATAGGGCTTTCATTAAATTTTTAGGTTGTTAATAAAAACATTTTTATCAGGGCAAGTTTAGAGTGAGTGCCAGCATGAAGATATCAGTTGATGCACTTTAGCCATATTAATTGACTTCAACGAGAGAAGCCACACCGTGTATGTGTGTGAGCAGGGGAGGGAGAGAAGGGGGAGGAGGCTGGTAGTGAGAAGTATGAAAGGCTGCCAGAAAAGCACATATTCATAATTTCCTTTCATTAGGAAAAATGTTCCCCATGATCTCCTTACTTCAAACCTCCTCTGCTATCACAGGATGTAGCAGACAGAAATAGCATTTGGTGTATATAAAAACAGAACTGAGTGTCTGCTTATTTGGGAATTTATACCTGTTTATTCATTTATGATCACCAGCCAGGTAGCCTGATCAATGATAATAGGAAAGTTTTATGAGAAATGTTGCAGGCACCAATTCCACTGTTTCCACAGAGAATAAGTGCACACGAATAAATCTTAGCACAAATAGGAAAAGTGACTTAACTTATGCTCTCTCTAACTGTCCTTAAATATAGGCTTACACTGTCTGGGCCTCGGTGGACTTTCCCCCCAACTTAGCATCACTGCATTCAGAGTCAGAAGGCACCTTTGAGGCACCAACCTCAGGTTGCAATTTTCATCCAGATCCTGCAGGATATGAGTGCAAATCCCAGTAACAGTGGCTCACCGCTTTGCTAGGGAGTGTCCTTTTATTAGACTAGAGAAGTGGTAGATCTTTGTTAGAACACACCTCCCCTTGGGGCGAAGTCTCTCTCCCATGGGTTTTATTGTGCATCTAGGCTTGTCACTCACAACAGTCCTGAAGCGATGTCTTAGTTATGACACAGCAGTTCAAGAGTGTGCGAGCAGCCTCTCGGCTCTCTCAGATAAGCATCTTCCTAGGTTACACAGCTTCATTTCCCTTAATCATTCTCTATCACGTGCTCTAACTTTTGGAATTCTCGATATCCTGGCTAGCTCACCTCTGAAAATTCTAGAGACTGAAAACACATTTCCCACAATGTGCCCAGAAGTGGGCAGTCCCAGCCACACGAGGTCCACAGGATCACAGGGGGACACCATCACCCGCCCGTGTCCGGAGCGTGCACCTCAACTGTTGTAGCTGAAAGTAAGACTGTGAATTCCCTGCAGGCAGGCACTGGCCCTAGTCACAGTAAGTGGAGTAGTACGTAAATAAAGTTATATGAGCTCTTGCTAGAAAACAATAGCCACACCGCACAAACCATTAGTAAGTCACTGCTTTCCCTTCCTGTTCACAGTTAGATGATTCCCGGGACCCGAGCAGATGTTCTTTCTGCCCCGTCAGTCCAAACAGCATCTCTCCAGATCCACCCTGATGTCACTCCAGCTGCTGTAGATGACCCCAAGCGCTCTTTGTCTCCCAGAACTCTTGTGCTCCACTTGGTTCTGCATCAGATGCAGACCTGAAAAGTATGTTTTCTACTCTTCATGCAAGTTACTATCAAAGGTATCGGACAGGATAGATCCTTACACGTGCTTGGCAATGGTTGGTCTACCTTTCTCTTCACCCCCGTTCTGAATCTGCTTAATTGCACTACCGTGGTGGTCACATCTGCATGGGAACCACAGCAGTTTATTTGTTCTTCTAAACAAACAAACAAACAAAAAAAACCCTTCAACATTTGGTCATTCCTTACATTCCAACACTTAGTCGTTAAGTATCAACTGAGCCTCTTTCAAATACCGGGCGTGACATAGGATGCCGGGAGTACACAGGAGATCAAAAGGGACAAGGCCTCTGTTGTCAACGAGTTTACATTGTGAGGAACAAAATAAACAAATAAAAAATCACGATCATTGTTACTGGTGTCACGAAGGGAATGATGAGAGTGACGAGACAGAGAGTTCGGGGTGCAGCCTACTTTGCACAGAGCAGACCGCGCCCAGAGGAGCAACGGCAGCCCGAGAAGGGGCGGCAATGAAGAGATTTGGGGAAGAATATTCTAAGCAGAAGGAGCAGCGAAAGCCCAGCAGCCAGATGGGGTTAGTGTGTTCCAGAGCTGACAAAAGGCCGGTGGGCCTGCAGCAGAGCGAGCCTTTTATGTTTTCTATATGAAATACAACAAGAAGCCACTGAGGAGCTCGCACGGTCGAACCATGTGGTCTGGTTTGCATTTCTGGAGGGCCCCTTGCTGTATGTATGATGAATGGATCGAACAGGGAGGAAAGTAGAAGAGGAAATAGGTAGCAGTTATGGACCTTGATGACAAAATTTAAGTGAAGCTTGTAAGGGCTTGGACCAGTTGGCATAGTGGAGATGGGAGGATAGATTTAAGATTAAACGTGAGGGATAGAGGGAAGGAGCAAGTAAGCATGACTTTAGCAGTCAGAGTAAGCAAGACTAGGAGAAGCTGTCATTTTGGATATGTTAATTTTGAAGTGAATCTGTGACAAGAACATAGAAAACAAAGGAAACAAAGAGATTAGATAATTTTAATTGCCATAAATAATTTAAAACATGCTGGAAAGGATAGGCAATTACTACTTATCCCATGACTTGGCCTTGAATGGTACACAGAGTCAACTGAATGTTGACCTAATCAGACACTTAAAAGTAATGATATTGCGAGGACGAGGCATTGGGAAGAAAGGAAAGAGTGCTAGGTACTAGTATTCCACACAGGAAGTCAATAGATAATGCCTAGAATTGCAAAAGTTAAGAAGCAGCAATATAAGTACATTATTCAGAAATGTGGAGGTAAATACTAACAGAATCAGCTAAAAATATTAAAAGTGGGTGGTTACCTCTGAACAAGGGTAGGTGGGGTTGGTGGGGGAAAAGGATAATGACAGCTGATTGTTAACGAAACTTGTAAACCTGGTGGCTCTTACCAGTATATGCATATATAAATTTAATAACAATAAAAGCTTAAACATTTTAAGAGAGCCAGCCATAAAGAGAGCCAGCCCTGCAAGAATACCTACGTTCCAGAGGAAACCCGGAACTGGTGCAAGGCTAACAGGAAAGGCGCTGCCCTTGGAAATGCCCCCACCGACCGTACAGCCCATTTACTCCTGACAACAGGACCCTGAAAGAGGTATATGTGTCACCATTCTGCAGATGAGACAACTGAGACTCAGTGAGATTAAGTGACTTGTTTGAGATCACGAGCCATTCACTTACTCACTTACTCAATATGTAGTTATGGATCATCTCTTCTGTACTAGCCTGATGAGAATTTGACAACAGTCTTCAAATTTTAGACAGAGTCTGTGTTCTTTCGCTGATACCAAATAGATCCCCAGAGCTAGAGAAATCCCATGATGTACTCTTTAAAAAAATATGATGTTCAAGAGAATGAGAGGTTTTAAAAAATATATAATTCTGACTATGCAAGTGAGACTAATTTAAATGAGAAGGAAATGAGATTAAAGGTCAAAATACTCAAAATAGCTACAAAATTAACTCCCTCATGAGCTCAGAATTTTTAATATATCAAATAAGCCAGCAAGAGCTCATGACAGGAAAAAGAATAGAATTTCGGCACAAACCTGTAAAGTTGGAGTCAGAATGGTTGTGGATCAATATAAGGTAAGATTGTATAAATGTTCAAGGTCACCAAAAGTGGCTCTAAGGCACATGGAAAGGCAAGCTATCTGTCTGCTCTTCAAAGATGTTATGATAATATCAAAGTAAGAGCCAAGCTACACTTGAATTCAATTGTTTCTATTTTCTTCATCGAGGGAAAATGGTTTCTAAACAAACAATAATAAAATAAATATTGCTTAGAGGTGATCAAAGATCAAAGCATTAGAAGACATAGTGAGTTAATGCTTGGAGAATTTAGTAGAACTTAAATAGGTTCAATTCCTCAAACCTGACTGAACTGCATGCGAGGTTTTTTTTTTGTATGTTTGACTATAGAGTTCATCTATGAAAATCAAATGATTTAACCCAGAGTCCTGGCACACGAGAATTAAAATAAAATAGGAGCAAAACTGTAAAATACTGATACGTTACGACTGAAGACATAGGAAGTGTGGATCGGCTAGAACTTTGGCTGGGAGGAAACATGGCTTCCTAGAAAGACGAATTACCTCAACATCAGGCACCAGCTGCCGCAGTGTTGAACATACCGGCAGCGGAGCTGGCACCCGTGGGTGGCAGAAATCTCCATGACAGAGCCCTTGGGGTCCTCAAAGCACAGTTGTCCCTTTGGTTATCTGTAGCTACAAGATGATCAAAATGAGGTGCACCTTGGTAACCAGAAGTTCCTGATATACAAGCGAAAGCCCCCTTTGAGAATTTGCAAACTATTTCAAATTTGAAGAGAGTTGGGGGTACTTAAGAAATTGGAGGGAACAGAGCCGTGAACATTCTATCTCGTCACTATTGTTACAAGTCTTCGGTCAATTCCACTCTTCCTGGTTTTTCAGAGACATTATTTCCCCTTCTTGTGAGCCTTGCATGCCAACAGCTGGTCTGTGTTAACAGGCCAGGTGATTTGGTACATTTTTACAGAGCATTCCTATGGGTTGTTTTCATTCAAAGGGATGAGCTCTTTACGGTGGGAAGTTAGACCCTGAAAAGGTGTGCCTTAGGAGAGGACCATTGCTCTGTCCTTTTCACATTTCTTGTATTTTTCATAAGGTCTCTTTGGATCCTCCATCTCTTTAGCTTTATTGACGTCTCTGAATTACGTTCTGATTTCCACAATGGTGCATGCCAATTGACGTTGGAGTTTATAGATACACTTGTAAGGTCTAGAGACCCATTCCCTTCACACTATTTAAAGAGGTACGAAGAACACACTAACCAGATTGACTTCATGTTTTAGATGTTTAACAAATGTTACAAGCCAGAGCATGTATCTCAAATGTATATTTATACAGCTGAGCACCGTGGAATGTGTCTTTAGGGCACTATTGTGAACAGGCTGTCAAACCTAACTGGGTTATCTTGGGGGAAAAAAACAACCCTTGTTGAACATGTCATTTGCAAACCTTGTAAGAAACGGTCACGAATCGAATCAATCGGGTGACTTTAAAACCACGGAGTACTGTGCTATCTGTTCAGAAAGCCAAACCTTAGGCCTTTGTCTGTTTAGCACTTGAAAAGCAATTTCTACAATTAAAATTCAGTCAATTAATACATTGCCTCAAAGTGTTTATGACTTGCTGTGTTTTCTTACTTCCTTTTTTAAAATTGATTTTTAATCAATTTATCAAATTAAATAGATTTTGAGTCATTACATAATGTTGAGAGTAAAAATAAGACTTTTGGAACAAGGTAATTTAGTCACTTCCTCATTCTTCTGCTTTCATTAGCAAACAAGCAGCCTCAAACTAATATCTCAAATATCGTGATTAAATCTAAAGTCATTTTCATCTTAAATACAAAACCCTGGAATTACCTAAAATAAAAATTTACTCATTATTTTTAATTTTAAGGATTCTTTGTGAGGAGAATTAATGGAGTAGAGAAGTGATTTTCAACCTTTTTCATGTCATAGCACACGTAAGCTAGTTATTAAAATTCTGTGGCACACCAAAATCTGTATTATATTTTTGCTGATCTGACAAAAGTAGGTACAATTTTGATTCATTCACACTAGAGCACTATTGTTGTGTTGCCTGTTGTTATATTTTTGTTTGACAATCCAAGGGAAAAGAGGTCAGTATCTCTGACTAAATAGTCAGCTATTGCATGTTTTAAACATTCTTGCGGCACACCAGTCAAAAATTGCTGGAGTAGAGGATCAGCTTCAGCAGTATCAGAGTTTGGAATAGGGGAGATTATAGCCAAGGGTATGAGGGAAGTCTTCCTGGAAGAAGGGAGATATGAACTAAGTTTTGGAGAATTAAAAAAACGTCCACAAATGGACTCAAACACGAGAACTCAAACAAGAAGGAGGAAACAATAGGAAAAAAAAATCTAGGCATGTCTGGGAAATAAAGACTAATGCAATTTAGAGTAAAGTATATGTATACAAGTAGTGGATCCAACGAAGGACCCCTAAGAGCAATCGGGAAAGAAAATGAGGTAGAGGCAATGTATTCTTCCATTTACTGATTCACTCATTTGACAACTGTTTATTGAGCACTTCCTACATGCCAGATACTGCGTTAGGCAGGAAGAGTAGAAAGGAAGGGCAAAGTCCTCCAGCACTCAGAGGAAAATCAACACACATGACACAGCCTTGCGCTGGAGCCTGAGGAGTTAAAATAAGCTCAAGCAGAAAAAAACTTAGAGCACTGACTTCCATTCATTAATTTAATAATGGGTTATTAATGGAGCGCCCTCCTCTGGGCATGGTACCATGCTAGCAGGGGAAGGAATTCTGAGCTGCGAGAACGATAGTGAGACAGGCATCAAGCTTCCTCCTAGGATGTGCTGCAGAAGAGCACAAGCCTGTCTGGAGTGATTGGAATGCAGGGCACAAAGAGCACGTGACCTCCCTCGATGGGGCAGGAAACTGTGCAGGCTCTTGAGGCCCTCAGGTCATCTTAATGGACATCTGCTATCTTTGCACTCCAGGTCTGCCGAAGTGCCAACTATTAATAGACAGTAGAAGCAGAGCTTACTGTAAGAGGCTGACGAATATAGATCTGAGATATCATTATCCTGCTAATTCTTCTTCTGTCTGCAAAAGCTTTGCTGGCCCTTGTGCTTCTTCCTTTTTCTTGCTCTTTGCACTACGACAGCTGGACATGAGCGGCTGGGTACAGAGCGTGTTCCACCTGGGTCTGTCTGCAAACACGGTTATCTTAGGCCTAGTTTCTTATTTTTATTTACTTCTTGCCTGACTCTTTAAAGGACCAAACCAATTTTTTTCTCTATCGTTGCTCGTCTCTTCCCTCTGAGCAGCCCAGAGCATGATTCATGAGCTTTCTTTTGGGGAATATTAAAGCTAGGTCCTTCACTAATAGAGAATCCTGAAGACATGTCAGGGAAAGATATGCTTTTGTTTAATGGAGCAATAAACTGGTTATGGAATCTCCTTAGAACTTTTTAAAAAGGCTGCTATAGGCAATAGTTTGAATGCCTTCCAAATTCTGAATGTGTCTTTTTCAGTCTTAAGTAATTACCAAGCTAGCACATTTGTGTGATTATCCTAGTGATAGACTCATCCAGAAATAGAGTAAAAGACTCTTTAAATATTGTTCATGCTATGGTTCTTTACATGCATAAAAGCTGAAATAAAATAGTTGAAACTTGAAGGAATTTCAGCTATAACCTGAAGAAATATCTGTGTGACTCTGCGTCTCTACATGTGAAAAAGTTGAGATGAATTTCAGATATGCTTTTCAAGGGTAATATTATAAAATTTTGCAGAGACAAAGCATTGTGGATTTTTTTTAAGATTTTATTTATTTATTTTTAGAGAGAGGGGAAGGGAAGGAGAAAGAGAGGGAAACAGCAATGTATGGTTGCCTCTCACATGGCCCTCACTGGGGACCTGGCCCACAACCCAGGCATGTGCCCCGACCGGGAACCGAACCGGGACCATCTGGTTCCCAGCCGGCGCTCAATCCACTGAGCTACACCAGCCAGGGCGCATTGTGGATTTTTAAAAAAGATTTTATTTATTTATTTTTAGAGAGAAGGGAAGGGAAGGAAAAAGAGAGGTAGAGAAACATTAATGTGTGGTTGCTCTCACGTGCCCCCAACTGGGGACCAGGCCAGCAAGCCAGTGCCCTGACTGGGAATCGAACTGGTGACCCTTTGGTTTGCAGGCCTGCACTCAATCCCCTGAGCTACACCAGCCAAGACGAATTGTGGATTTTTAAGTGAATGATAAATGTCAGTTTATAGTTTCCACTGTGGGTTGAATTGCTTATCTAGAGTAAGCCCTGGTAGAATTACAATTTGGGATTTTAAAACATCCCTCCTCCTACAGTTCTTTTTTCTATCACCTCAACTTTGCCCTCTACTTTGTTAAAAAGTATTCTATTTTGTTTTCCTTATAGGCTTCCTTGTCTGTAGGTATTTTTTTTTTAATGTTGTGGTAATATAATCTTTTCATGGTTTGCACTTTTGTCATTTAAACCCTGGATTTAGGACTGTTTTTCTTTTTTTTCTTTTTTTTTTAAGATTTTATTTATTTATTTATTTGTAGAGAGAAGGAGAGGGAGAGAGAAAGAGAGGGAGAGAAACATCGATGTGTGATTGCCTCTTGCACACCTCCTACTGGGGACTTGGCCTGCAACCCAGGCATGTGCCCTGACTGGGAATTGAACATGCGGCCCTCTGGTTCACAGGTTGGCGCTCAATCCACTGAGCCACACCAGCCAGGGCTAGGACTGTTTTTCCAGTCTTTAATTAGGTGTATTTATTTTCTTAATCCATTTATTTAACACCAAAAGATTCAACGTGCAGTTTTGCTTTCTTAAAAATGCATTGTAAAACTACTAGATGTAATTCATATTGCAAGTATGATAATATCTGTATCAGAAAAGAGTGAGAAAATAAATGAATCAGAAATCTGCTGTTACCAAACAAACAAACAATCCAATTAAAAAAATGGGCAGAGGACCTGAACAGACACTTCTCCCAAGAAGACATACAAATGGCCAACAGATATATAGGACAATGCTAAACTTCACTAGCTATTAGGGAAATGCAAATCAAAACTACAATGACACACCACCTCACACCTGTCAGAATGGCTATTATCAACAAGACAAGTAATAACAAGTATTGGAGAGGTTGTGGAGAAAAGGGACCCTCATTCACTGCTGGTGGGAATGTACACTGGTGCAGCCACTATGAAAAGCAATATGGTGGCTCCTCAGAAAGCTAAGAATAGAGTTACCATATGACCCAGCAATCCTTCTTCTGGGTTTCTACCTCCCCAATAACTTTGAAAACATTTATTTGCAAAGATACATGCACCCCTATGTTTATTGCAGCACTGTTCACAGTGGCATAGACACGGAAAAAAGCAAAGCATTCTTTGCTAGATGATTAGCTAAAGTAGCTTTGGTACACATATACTATGGAATACTACTCAGCTAGAAGGATAGATGAAATACTGTACTGCCATTTGAAACCACATGGGGACCTTGAGAATGCTATGCTCAGTGAAATAAGCCAGTCAGAACCATGTGATTTCACTCACAGGCAGAATATGAAACTGAAACTCATAGATACAGACAATGGTATGGTGGTTACCAGAGGTAAGAAGGGTAGGGGGATAGTAAGGATTAAATGGGGACAAATCTCTGGTGACGGAAGATGATTCGACTTTGGGTGGTGGGCACACAGTGCAATATACAGAAATCTACTCTCGAAACCTGTATAATCTTATTAACCAATGCTATCCCAATAATTTATTTTTTTTAAAATTTTAATCCCAATAGATTAAATAAAAAAAGAAATCTGTTGTTAGTGATGATGAATAAATATCATGTTTGTTCTATTTGTTGTTTGTCAGTGTAATGCCGATTTTTGTGATTTTTCCCTCAGCTTTATTGAGATATAACTAATAACGTGGACTTTTGAGTAATTTTATATGTCTGTGAAAATATTGCGTGAATTTGAGAACTGTACTGAAATATTAAAAGATAATAGGATATGTAATATTTGTCTCATTTATTGACAGGCACTAATATTTATGAAGAAACACTGTTTGAATGACAGTTTCTTCTGTTTATCACATGATAAGAAACTGCTGGGCATGGAGAAGGATGTTGGGGATACCACAGTAAACAAGACAAATCTCTGACTGTGAGGACTTAACGTCTAGCAGGGAGAGACCCACAACGATACTGTGGGATACATCCTATCATGAGAAGGTACGGGACATGGGAGTTGGAGAGTAATGCATTCCTAGGGAAGAGCGAAGTACTCCTAAATAAATAATGTTAAGGCTGATGTGGTAGGCATAACTCTAAGACGAACCCCAGTGGCTCATGGCTTTGTATAATCCCCTCCCCTTGAGTGAGGCTGCGACCAGTACTTTACCTCTATCCATAGAATAGGGCAAAGATGATAGAATGTTATTGTTGTACATTATATATATAATGTTAGATGGCAAACGTGGAGGGATTTTGCATATGTAATGAAAGATCCTAATCAGTTGACTTTAACTAACCAAAGAGATGATCTTGGATAGCCTGACCTAATCAGGTGAGCTCTTTAAGAGACTAGGAGTCAGAGAGAATTGCCTTCCAGCTTCGAAGGAGTAAGCTGTCTTATTGTGAGAGGGTCTATCAGTGAGCTCTGGGGCAAAGAATTGTGGGGGCCTCTGGAAGCTGACAGAGGTTCCCGGCTGACAGCCAGCAAGAGAGCAGGGAAGTCAGTCCTACATCCACAAGGAATTGAATTCTGCTAGCAACATGTGAGCTTGGGCTCTGAGCTCCAGACAGGGATGTAGTCCAGCTGACACCAGACTGAGGCTGGGTGACACCCAGAGTGGAGGACGCCACAGGGCTGCACTGAGACTCCTGACTCTTGGTCACTGCAGGATGATCAGTATACATTTTAGACAGCTACATATGCGAAGATTTGTTATACAGCAATTGAAAAAGCAAACACACCTGAGATGTGAACAATGGTACTATATGGGGAGAGAATGTTTCAGGATTTGTAGTAGAGTGGTTAAAATAGAGTCTTTCTAGTCAAGATTAACCTTGACTTCTCATTTAGCCAGGTGAATCTAAGCAGGTTACTTAACTTCTCATTTTTTTACTCTATAAAATGAATATTTTCATTTCTACCACCATCACCACCCTCCTCCTCACCATTTTCATTATCATGACCACCACTCATCATATTTGTCTTCATGAAAATCATCACTATTCTTTCCTTACAGAGCTATTATGAGGATTAAGTGAACTCACCTGTTGAATAATTTTAAATAGGAGAGTGGCAAGAACAGAGCCAGAATTCTAACTTAGTCCGTCTGACCTTGAATTCCAGAATGCTCTTCTCAACTATAATTTAAACAGGGGTTGGCAAAAGTAGGTTTTCAGTTGAGAGTATGTGAAGCAGAGTTTGTCCATTCTTGTATTATTATTAATTAATTACTGAATATTTATCTTATTGTTATTATTTCATATCCTTACTTAAGATTTATCTGTTAATGATGGCTGGTAATTTAACCTCTTTTACTTACCCCCCCCATATTGTGTTTCTTTATTGTTATGAGCTAAAAAGCTCAGCAATCTGACAGCTATGAGTTTAACATCCAGCTTTACTCTGATCAAGAAATTAATATTTTAAGGCTCAATTTCCTCATATATAAGATATAAAATAATAGGCACCTTATAGGGCTGTGAGGAGAATATGTATATGAAGTATGTAGTAAAATACACACTGAAGGATTTCTTAAATTACTTAAAAATGTTCTTGGGTGTTACTATTTGCAGACTTCATTCATTGTATATATGGCACACAAATAGTTATATCTACACATGTACAAAAAGCTTCTCAATGCAATGAATAGATAATGAGAAAAATTAGTCTCTCTAAAGATCACTGAAATAAGACATATTTTAATTGGTCTGGAATGCTTTAGGTCAGGTAGATACCAAAAATTAGTTATTTGTTCTAAGGTAGATGTTCTGAGATTATGCTGCCAATCATTGTGTTTCTTAATTTTAAAAATTCTTGGCTGTAATTATTTCCTGTGTGTGGCGGTAGCTGAGCTGACTGATTTATATCCCTTAGGTCCTTCTTCACGGACTGTATAATTATTTGGTCTTTGATTTTCAAGGGCTGAATCATTGCTTTCTATTTTTATAGCTCCTCTTTTTCAGAAGAGCTGGCGTTGCTCTGTGAATCGGTCCTGGGGATGTTCACTTGTCTGAAAGCAAAGCCTCTTTACATAGTGGGACTTACTATTACTATAATGTTCTAAGCTTGGCTATTGCCACTGCACTAATCCAGAACAAGCTGAAAATCGAAAATGCTGGAATTTCGGATGAGGAATGGGAATGATTTGTTTTATTTTCTCATGCTAACGCAGTCCTTCCCTTGGTTGATATGCTTGTTTTATTGGCATTTCGGCCTCCTCTTTCTTTCTGTCTCATTGGTTTATTGTTGCCTTATAAATTATCCTTCCACTTGGCATTTGTTGTTGCTAATTGCCTACTAACTTTCTCCCCATTTGAGTAATGAGTGGCAATTTTGCATCCATCTCCACTCAGATATTATGATTTCTTATCATCATTGCACTGCATCTATTTCTCTCTTATATTCTATTTTACTTATATGTATATACTACCTTTCTTGCAGGAAGGAAGCAGAAGCCATTTATATTCATAATTATTCTATCTTTTCAAGAACAAGGCAGAAAAGTATATTCAATGTATTCTACATAGCTATTTAGCTTAGGGAACTGAATTACAGTCACTAAAATTTCCAATAAAGTTTGAAAATTGTGCAATTGTATAAACGCAGTACAGCCTCTTCATCATTTCTGTCAGGGCAGAGGGCTAGAACCTGCATTTGCTTCGGGAGAACTGGTTGGGATTCGCGAGTGCCTGTGTGAACTGACAGTTTCGTCGGGACCTCTTTATGGGTCGGCCAGTGGCACATTTCCCACTTTCAACAGCTGTGCCCACGGATGGATTGCACCTGACTTTCCTGGTATAGTTAGGACCAGTTGAGAGCCACGAGACAGAGAGCAATAGAGGGCAGTGTTCTGCTATAGGAAGATTAAATAAAATATTCCATGAAAGTTATTATTCTGTGACTTATTCGAACATGCATTTCTACCCATATTCTCCTGATTTTGGACATTAGATGCCATAGTCATCCTCCAGGGGGTAGCTGATTATTATTGTGATCACTATGGACAATGCTGCTAGTTTAAGGTCTTTCTCTTTCCTAAACAGAACTTATCTTCCACTTCTATTGACTCTAGGGTCATTTCCTTCCAATACACTTTTCACACACTGCTGCCAGAATCCTCTGTTTTCAACAGATATCTCACTATGTCGCCCCATGCTGAAAAACCCTTGCGATCTCCCAACTGTAAATAGGAGATGATGCTTGAGAGCACAGCTTTGGAGCAAGGGAAACTTAGCTGGACAGCCGTGGGATAGTTAGTCTCCCTGAGTCTCAGCTTCCTCCTCTGAACTTGGGGGTAGTCATACCTCCTGCCTAGGATCACTGCATGAATTAGAAGTAACATCTGAGGTGCTCAGTGGAGCCTTTGTCCAATGTGGACTTTCAAGAAATACTAGCTCTTAGCTATTTTTTATAAGTATGATTGATTTAAAGTCAGTATTCTTTTCAGAAAAAGGAAAAGCATCAGGAGAGACATTTGTGCAATTTGGCCTCTTCCTCCAATCCATCAAAACTTACTGTAATTCAACTGTAAAGCGACTGTAATCCACCACTCTGTTTTCTGATGTGCCAGGTTATTTTGTACGCAAGTGATCATGACTATTACAAGACTATTCCATTTTTAGAATCTGATGGGAGGGGCTTGACAGAAATGTCAACATAACATGGCCACAAAGAAGTACATAAGCAATCAGATCAAAGAGGCTCAGCCAGAAGAGAATAAAATTCAAAGCAAGAGAGAAAAAATGTTCAGAGGAAAATTAAAGAGGCTGACAACAAATTAAATATCATCAGCAAGAACATTCTATCTGGTGCAAGATACTTCTAATTCCTCTTTTAAAAAACCTTGCTCGTAAGACTCCCTTTGCATTTGCTGGCCTTCTGCCTGGGAAGACCTCCATCTATCCACAGTACCATTTTTGCCCATTTCACATTTGTATCCCCTAGCTGGGCCTTCTCTCACTGTCCCATCTTACGGAGCTGCCCCATGTTCATCTTTACTACCTTTCTCTACATTATTTTTCTGTATAACATATTCCATACTATGAAATGTGAAATACTTTTGTATCATCTTTCTTCCCCTCTAAATGTACATTGCCCATGGAGAGAGTGTAGTACAGACTGAATATTTGCGTCTCCTCAAAATTTGCATGTTGAAGCCTATCCCCAGTGTGATCATATTAGGAGGTGAGGCCTAGGGGAGGTGATTAGGTCGAGAGGGTGGAGCCCTCGTGAATGGGATTCGTGCCCTGATGAAAGAGGCCCCAGAGAGATTCCTCCTCCTTTCTGTCAGGTGAAGCCACAGTGAGAAGACGGCCATCTGTGAACCAGGAAGTGCGTTCTCACCAGACAAGAAATCTGCCGCACCTTGATCTTGGACTTCCCAGCCTCTGGACCTGTGAGAAATAAATTTCTGTTGTTTTTAAGCCACCCAGTCTATGGTATTCTGTTATAGCAGTCTGAGTGAACTAAGACATAGGGGGGCCTTGTTTTATTCAGAGTTATACCCCTGCTATAACTAGAAGAGAACCTGGTACCAAAGTGGCTGCTCAGTAAATACTTATAGGATGAGTAGATAGAGAATTTAATGTCCGAATTCCCAAGAAGACCTGTTTTAAAGACCTTCTTAGTTAATTGGCAAAGAAACCAATACATCGATTGAGACTTCTTCCTAAACAATGTAGTAAAGGAAAGCTGTTTGGGCACTTATTTTCTCTGCAGGTAACATCTAAAATTCACATACTGCAGTTCCTGGGTTATAGTATTTATTCAGTACTAGTAATTATTATTATAAATATGTTAGATTAAAAATGAGATTTCTATTCAAGAATACGGCCAGCATTACAGCAGCGTGAGCGAACCCCTCACAAAGGCGTCCCGGACCGCTGCCCCTTGTGTCAGACTTGAATGGCCACCGTGAATGCAGGGAGGGGCGAAAGTAGGTTCACAGTTGTTCGTAAGGAAACAGACATGCAGGTTATTATGGTTACGGTGGCTTGATTAACTCTGTGTTTCGCACATTCACAACTGTAAACCCGCTTTTGTCCCACCCTGTATACTAGTGTGAAAAGAGGAAGGAGGATGAGTAGTCAGGGCGTACAGTCAGCAGCAGTAGAAGCTGCATTGAATACCACCAGCAGAGTCGCAGAGCCAACGCTCCCCGGGTCCCTCCCAGCTCTGAAATACAGAGCAGTTCTGTCTGACAGAGGCTTCAAAGTTCTTCCCTATTTTTCTTCATTATTGACATCAGACAGTCCACAGCTGTGCTCAGAAAGGTGCAGAAAGAGGAATAAAGGATCAGGAGACATGGGTTCCCGGTGTAGTCCTGCCACTGTGTCGTCCTCATTAGACACCACTTAATCTTCTGGCACCTCAGTTTCCTTGTCTATAAAACTACTGCCTGCTCTGGAGTGCCCTAGTGAAACATTGGGAGGAAAAAATGGAAGGCGGCATAAAAATATATTGGCAAGTAAGAGCACACGAATCTTCAAAAAAAGCAACGCTTAGCAGTGTTGTTAGCCTCTCTCTTGCATCATCATAGAGACAAAAAAGGGAAAACAACTCTACCCTTACTTCAAAAAGGCAGTTCTCAGGACACTCAATAAGTGCACCCTGTGTTAAATGCTAGCTCTAGTAGCATAGTTTTCAAAGGATCATTGATATCCACTTCAAAAGTGTGAATATGAATGGCGGATTACAAAACGTAAGGACTAAGACCAAGGGAAGAAACAAAAGAAAAGAGACACTGTGGACATAGACACGTCCCCATTTGGGCGTGTGTTAGCTAAAGCACCAAGCAGCACATGTATTTATAAGATGTATTCTCCTCTTTTCTTTTTCCATCTCTCTCTCCTTGACTTCTCTATAGATTTTCCAAACTTTGCAGAGGCTCTTTCTGTATATTAACCTTAAGACAATTTCAAATACAAGTGAAACAACTGTTCTACAACATTTTGTTCAATGAAGGAAAAAGTATATGACTTACCACGTTATTATTTTTGCAAAAAGCTATTATGTAAATATACAGGCTTTTATGAGCTTAAATAGTCTGAGGCGAGGACGCGGAGAAAAGGGATGCATACACATCTACGGGAGCCACGCTCCCAGAGCCTGAGTTTAACAGACAATTGCATACCCTCACTTAAAGGGCCAAGAAGAAACCATATGTCTATTTTAGTGACTCCGTCCTGAAATGGTGCACTTATTCCTTTTATTATATCTTCAAATAAATACATATGGGACCCTTCAGATGTCAACAGGGGCTCTGAAAAGAGTATGAATTAGTCACACTGGCACACAGGGCTCAGGAACAATGAAGAGTGCTCTGGAAGACCCTTGAACACAAGCCTATTTTCCTCTTAATCCAAATGAATAATTAATGATAATTATCATGCTGCAGTTATTATCTGTGATAATAATATATCCGTAAGGTGAATAAATTCAATCTGCTCCTATGTAGAAATGGCAACTCATAATATTCGTAAGAAATACAGATACAATTATTGGTATTAAATGGTCAAGGGAAAAAAAAGAGATTTTTGCAGAAGGAAGTACAGGAAAAGGTCTAAAGTAAGGCGGAAGCGAATCTTCCTGAATATTTGTCCCCAGCCCTCACTGCCGTGGCCCGGCTGTGGTGCTGTCGGGGTTCCTCCTTTTGTGGGTAGGCTCCATTTAAGTAAAAGCTTTATTATGCACTTGTGCGCCGCAGTCTGCTCCGAACGTTTCCATTATTGCCCTTTAGAAAATGACTCCAGTTAAGTTCAAGATCCTGTAAAAGAGCTTGTAAAACATGTTAGGACCAGTGGGGGTGGCTAGGCCACCAACTAGACAATTTAATACTTACAGGGAAAAAAAGTATAAAAATCCAAATGAGATAAAAATGTGAAAAGCTTACTTCTTTGACTGCGGGTGGAGGTGGGGCCGGGCTAACACACGGTGCTTGTGGGTAGTTGTTGTTCTTCTTAAAATGCCCTGATGGTACAGTGTCAAGCAGTGAGACAGGATGTCACTGCGCTGGCACATGAACACGGCCCGATCCTCCCTCAGCGTTCTCATCACGTCGGAGGGCAATATGCTCAGTCGTCATTGCGTGCATGTGCGTGTGCAAGGATGTACACACACATATCCTCTTGAAAATGTCAGGTCTATCGAGGTATAATTTATATAAAGGAAAAGTAATCCTTTTAAAATATATAGTTTAAGTTTCAGAAAAGTGTACAGTCACGTAATTTCCACCACAATTTAGATAGAGAGCGTTTCCTCACTTCTAAAGCCCCTTTCATGTGTCCTTCTTACTCCCAGCCCCTCATAACCGCCAGACCCGTTTCCTGGCCCTATAATTTTGACTTTTTCAAACTGTTTTATAAATTGAATCATATGTAGATTTTTTGTGTGTCTAACTTCTCTCCCTTAGCATAACGCTTTTAGGGTCCACTCCTGTTGTGGCGTGTATTAATAATCTGTTCTTTTTTCACTTCCTGTGGAAAATCCCATCATGTGGTTGTATCACAATTTTTCCACTCACCAGTTGATGGACACTTGGGTATCCAGTTTTAACAATTATGAAGACAGCTGCTATGAAAATTAGCCTACAGGCCTTTGTTGGCCTTTTCAGCACTTTTGGACAAATACCTGAAAGAGGGATTGTCACACAGTAAATGCGTATTTAAATTTATGACCGCCAAACTATTTTCCAAGTGGTGGAAACATTTTACATTCCAGCAACAGCAGATAAGAAGTCCAGTTGCTCTGCATTCTCACTGACACTTGATATGGAGAGTTTTACATTTTTTGCCTTTCTGGTTGGTTTATAGGGATATGTCATTGTAGCCTTAATTGGTGTTTCCCTAATGACTAATAATGTAGACATTTTTTCCTGTGTTTATTTAGCACTTATAAATCTTCTTTGGTGAATTGCTCAACTCTTTTCTTCCATTAAAAAAAGTGGGCTGTACACCTTGTAATTGAGTTATGAGAGTTTTACAATATGTTTTGGATGTAAGTCATTTATCACATATATGTTATGCAAATACTTTTTCCCAGTTTGGGGCTTATGTTATAACTTTGTAAACAGCATTGTTCAGAGAGCAAAAGATTTTAATTGTTTGAACCTGTCTGAATTTAGGAAACAAAGGCAAATGGAGAGATTGTGCAGATGAAGACACCTCCCTCTTCCAAATAAACTAGTGATATTTTTTGAGCACTGGCTTCACGTAAAACTCTAGGCTGAACCTATGAAAGCATATAAACACCCACTATAGGAAAAAAGTAGCAATAGTAATTCAGTAGCTTCTATAATTTCATTAAATGACATCCCACACTACGCTATTTTGTGTTTATACATACAACTATAGATAAATATTTTACTTAAGGGAATATGTATAACACTGAAAATGGCATTTCCCTTGGACCAAATATTATGTTCAATAAATTTATTTGAATTCTATCATTTGTAACCTTTATACCCTTGAAGTTTATAAGCGAAAAATGTTACTAGTTACTTGGTATGTTTAATATGTTAGCACTGGGAAAAGTTGCCTTTTATTTGACATTGGTGGAATAAGTCTAAAGCATTAAAGAAATATAATTCAGTTAACTGTAGATAATGTTTAAAAAGAAGATTTTTAAAGCCACTTTTCAGCCCTGACTGGTGTGACTCAGTTGGTTAGCCATCATACAGCAAACCGAAAGGTTGCCGCTTCGATTCTTGCTCAGGGCACATGCCTGGGTTGCAGGCCAGGTCCCCTACTGGAGGTGTGTGACAGGTAACCAGTCGTGGTTTGTTTGTACTATTTCTAAGTTCTCTTGCAATCCTTTGGTCTTTCCTTGAGCATTTTTTCTCAGGGTTCTAAAAGGTAATCCGGTCTCCATCTTCAAGGAACTAAAGTTTATCTTTGCAGGATCAGATTTTGTTTGTATTTATTCTTTTTTTAACTATATTTTATTGATTCTGCTGTTACAGTTGTCCCACTCTTCCCCGCCTTCTTGCCCCCAACCCCCTTACCCTCCCCTTTCCCCACTTGTTAGTTTTGTCCATAGGTCTTACACATAAGTCCTTGTGCTTCTGCACTTCCTATACTATTCTTAACCTCCCCCTGTCTGTTGTCTACCTACCATTTATGCTACCTGTTCTGTGCCCCATTCCCACCCTCTCCCCCTACCACTCCCCTGTTGATATTCCTCCATACCTTATATAACTCCCTTTAACATTTCATACAATAAAGTTTGGGTGGTGATAAACTTCTTGAACTTGACCTTATGTGAGAAGCACTTTATCTGCCCTTCCATTCTAAATGAAAACTTTGCTGGATAGAGTATTCTTGGATGTAGGTCCTTGCCTTTCATGACCTGGAATACTTCTCTCCAGCCCCTTCTTGCCTGTAAGGTCTCTTTTGAGAAATCAGCTGACAGTCTTATGGGAATTCCTTTGTAGCTAACTGTCTCCTTTTCTCTTGCTGCTTCTAGAATCCTTTCCTTATTTTTGATCTTGGGTAATGTAATTATGATGTGTCTTGGTGTGTTCCTCTTTGAGTCCAACTTCTTTGGGACTCTCTGAGCTTCCCAGACCTCCCAAAAGTCTATTTCCTTCACCAGCTTCGAGAAATTCCCCATCATTATGTATTCAAATAAGTTTTAAATCCCTTGGTCTTCCTCCTCTCCTTCTGGCAGCCCTATGATCCAGATGTTGGGCCGTTTACAGATGTCCTGGAGGTTTCTAAGACCCTCCTCCATTTTTTGAATTCTCGTTTCTTCATTCTTTTCTGGTTGGATGTTTTTATCTTTCTGCTGGTCCACTCTGTTGATTTGAGTCCCAGTTTCCTTCTTATCCCTATTGGTTCCCTGAAGATCTCTCCTCATTTGTTCAAGCAATTTCCATAATTTTTCGTTGAATTCTGTGACCATCCTGATTACTAGGGTTTTAAACTTTGCATCTGATAGGTTGTCTAACTCTTGGTCAGTTAGTTCTGGAGCTTTGATCTGTTCCTTTCTTTGGGCCATTTTTTTTTTCCCTTGGTACTCCTGTTACTTTAAGTGGGGCGGAGCCTTGGAGTTCACCTGGGCAGGGAAACTCAGGTCGTTGTGTTGTGACGTGGCCTGTGGGGGCGGGACCTGAGAGCACAATGGTGCCTGCTCTGCTCTCCATACCCACACCGCCTCCCCTAAGCAATCTGAGCCCCTCTGCGCTGGCTCTGGGGGTCGCTCCAGGGTCGGTGGACGGGCTGCACAGCTCCAGTCCCCAGTGGGTCTCCCCAACGACCTCTCCTGTGAGGTCGGGAGTTCCTCCTGCCGCCAACTCCACCCCGACAGGTGCTCTCAATCTGCGTCAATGGGATGTGCTCTGCTTTCTCTCCCGGTTTGTCTGCACTCGAATGCGGACCTGCCCGGTCCACCAGTCTCAGCCCCACTGCGTCCGGATGAGCCGGGCGCTGGCCGCGCTTAGGTCAGGCACCCCCGTCTGGGTGTGCTGCAGCCCCGCGGGAACCGCCCCTCCAACCGCGGTCCTGCCGTCTGCTCACCAGCTTGCCGCGGGGTCGCCGAGCGCTCTCCCTCCGCCCTGCTCCTCCCGGCTCACCAGACTGGATGAATGTATCTTCTTTAATACCTTAGTTGTCGGACTTCCTCTCAATTTGATTTTCTGTCATATCTGGCTGTTTTTGTTTAGGTAAATTTCTGGTTTTTTCCTTGTTTGGCTGTGCGAGTAGGCATGGCGCGTTCACCTATGCCGCCATCTTGCTGGAAGTCTGTATTTATTCTTTTGAAACTATTTTTTACTGGCCCTGGCTGGGTAGCTCAGTTGGTTAGAATGTGGTACCAGTAAGCTGAGGTTGCAGGTTCTATCCCCAGTCAGGGCGCATACAAGAAACAACCAATGAATACATAAATAAATGGAAATCAAACTGATGTTTCTTTTTCTCTCTCACCCTCTCTCTCTCTTCCTCCCTCTCTCTGTCTAAAAATCAACAAATAAAAATTAAAAATCCTACTTTTACTATTTTAACTATTTTTGTTAAAAAGTGTAAATATTTAAAATTTGGAAACATCAAAAATTAATTTGTTTCCTCATTAAAAATAAAAAATACATAGTCTCTCCAGAGATATCCTGATGAACTACATATGTTGTGTGTTTCCTTTTTTTGAGGAAAGAGAAAATCTCACAGTTGGAATGCCTGTTCCATGTTGGGGAAGGAATAATAAGAGAACAGGAGTTCATCTTCTTGGGGTGTTTGCCCTTGACAATGAAAAAAAAAAAAAGATTTAAAAAATTCTAAATTCTAAAGCAAAGGCTCCATGGTGACATATAGTTATTTTGCCTTTTTCCCCCCAGCTGTGCCCTGTTTATGTCTTTATGAAATCAATCCATGTCACTGGTGTAAAGTGACTCAGCAGGTTTCGGAGAGGGAAACACATCAGAATTAGAGCACAAAAAAAGTCTGACTGACTCTCTTTAAACAAGTGTCTATTTTCCTAGTTCAGGACAAACTTTAGGTTCTTACAAGGCCTAACAAAATTAAATATTTATTCTGGTATCATTGATAATAAAATTTCAGTATTGTGCTGCCTTTCAGTTGAAGAGCCCCTGAAACGAGGATACAGTATTGGGTAACTGATATTTAAATATCAGCCGTACAGGAGAAAAATTGCTTTTCTCTAAATTGTTTGAATAATTGATACATCATTATAGAATCACAGGTAATCAAGAATTAATGAACTAGAGGACTATAGAACTTACTCATTCCTCTCATAGGTACATAGAGATGAAAAAAATGATCTCATTTGGAAGGATTTTTGAAAGGGAGTCCTTAATGCACTTCATTGTTTGAAACAATTATTCAATAACACTCAAAGCCAGATAATGTCTGAAACCCAGGCATATGCTTTGTACTTGGCATTGATTCCCCGCTCCTGTGGCCGCTGTACTCTGTGTGGGACCCCCTTACGCACCTGAAACCTCCCCTGAGCTTTCCCCAGTACTTTAATCATCTTGGTGGCAATGTTCTGAATCTTCTTGGAACACTCCATTTCTCCTTTGCAGGCCCTAATGCAGGGCACTGCATCTTGATAAAGGTCTGACTAGAGCTGATTAATATGGAAAAAGTGATTGCTTTTGTGCCTCTTAATATTTGAACTGTTTCATAAACATTACAGCAACGTGTTATTAACTTACTGCTAGTTTATTACTCACTGTGAGCCTTTAATCATTTCTTCCCCGCACTTACTTATTTTCAGCTTCTATTTCTGTACTTTGAAAGTCCTTCCTGGTTTCTCTCCCCTTCCTCACTCTGAAGTTGGAGCCTATCCTGCGGTACGATGGAAGGTGCTAGTACCTGAATGTTATGTCTCTCCACGATTCACATGTTTGAACCCTAACCCCCAATGTGATGGTGTGAGGAGGTGGGGCCTTTGGGCTTGAGCCCTCCTGAATGGAATTCGAGCCCTCATAAAAGAAGCTCCAAAGAGCTCCCTACCCCTTCTGTCGCGTAAAGATACAACAACAAGTCTCCACTTGAAACAGAGCCCTCACTCGATCATATTGGCACTCTGACCTTGAACTTCCAGCCTCCAGAACTGTGAGAAATAGGTTTCCGTTGTTTCTAAGTCATCCAGTCTGTGGTAATTAGTTACAGCCCTCCAAACAGCACAAGAAGAACCTTGATGTGTTGGCAGAATGTTCATTTTTTCTATGGAATCTTTCTGTTATTCAAGAACACAATATGGAAACTAAAAAACTGAAAAGACGGAGAGAGTGTCAGAATGCACCGAGAGGCGCTGAGAACGGTGAGAAGGAACCCGCTAGCAGCACGGTGCCCTAAGGCCGGGCTGTCCATAGACAGCCTGCAAGAGGGAGTGGAGGCAGCGGTTGCACTCGCGATGGAGGACTTCGGGGTTCTGAGTGATTACGGCACAGATATTTAGGGCAGATCAGCTAAATGAGTGGTCCAGCCATTCAGTTGCTTTTTCATGCTCTTGGGTCCTTCCTAAATTATAGTTTCTGTGATTCCAAAGTAAATTATAACTTAAGTTCCAGACATTGGTCTGTGTACAATGTATTCACATAGCAAATCTACTAGCAATATTAAGACTAAATGATATTAATGGTATTTCTTTAATATATCAGGAAAAAGATGGGCTATCTATTATATATAAATGCTCCATTGGTCTAAGAAATGGAGTCTTTTGAAAATTTGCAGAATTATTTTGTGTGGATTAAAGTTAGAATTATGTAATACTTTGGTGTTTTCATAAATTGGCCTCTTCATAATCCGATGGTAAGCACGCTGTCGGACATATGTGCAGATGATACTGTTGTGCTAATAATAATCTGGGTTTTATACTTGGAGGTAATGGATTCACCCTGATCTACTTCTGTTCTCTTGTTTAGGAGAGTGTGTTTGTGACCAAATAAATCTTTAAAATGTTTGGCCAAAATTAATGAAGTGTTTGTAGATGTGAAACAAACAAAATGCATGGAAATGAAATTCAGAAGTTTATAGAATATTTTTCATTTAAAATTCTATGGTAAGTCTTTCGGATTTGCATTTTTTATGAGGACCCCTGAGTTTTCACCTGATTGGGCATATACAGACACACGCTACATCTACAAATACATACTTGCCCTACGTGTCGGCGGCAGGAGGTGGCCTGCTGCATGGGCCACAGCACGTATTCATAGGGCTACGCCATGTCTTTGTGTGTGGCGATCCAGAGCAAGAGCGCCTGGTTCTGATTTTCACCATGGTCATCCTCAGTCAAAACTGTGTGATAATTGAATTTGTTTTTAACTCTCTCCATTTTTCTTTCCTGACTCTGCCCCTTTTATCCGCCTGACCTTGTGGTCCTCAGTTACTTCACATTCAAGCTGTTTACTGGTTGCTTATATTCTTCCACTAAAACATTAGCGCTTGGCCTGCTCTCCTTCCTGGGGCCCTATGTGCCTCCTCTTCTCTCTGCCGCATCCCAGTGGATCTGCCCTGTGTCTCACTGTCAGTTCCCTTAGAGGATGACAACTAACACAATTTTTTTTAAAAAATGTGAGCCATTAAATTCTTTACTTACGATGGTTGGTATTATGGGAGTTTAGATGCTAAGCTAACTTGATAAGATTGCCAAAGATATTTTGGGGGTAGAGAGTGATGTGGATGTGTGTGTCTTGCCTACGAATTCACACACTTTCTTCAGACATGTGACTACCTCAGAAGCAAGGCTGGGAGCAAGGCAGGAAGAGCAGTGGATTTTCCAGAGCCTGTGGTGCAGTCTCCCTCAAATGGTGCTTTTCAAAAACATTTTTAATGTCGTATTCATTGACTTGGTGATATTTAATAGTGTTATTGAAAGACTTTAGAGAAAGCTGAGTGATAGAAATGAAGTCAACATGCTGGAGAGGGTCAGCGTTTTTGCTTCCTCTCCAGTCTGGTGAGCTCCACCCTAGCTGCTTCCCCCTGAGAATGGCCCCTCCTGGTGTTAGAACTGGAATTGGTTTTGAACTAACTGTGCCTATCTAACTGATTAGATCTGATTTGTTTTGCAAACCCTTGTAGCTTCCAGAACTTTCATTCCTGGTATGTGTCAGCTCCAATGGAAAATTCACTGACCAGGAAAGCTTATCTTTCAATATGCATGCATTGGCAGAGTTTGACTTCTATTGACAGAAGAGAGGCATTTTTAGGCCTTATTCTGTTGCTAAGGAAGTATTAATTTAGAAAGGAAGGCAAGGTCTCTGGATAATTCTGGATCTAGCTATTCATTTAATAAATTTTAATTGAGCATTTGTTAAGTTAATGTCCAAAAGATAGAGATGAGCAAAAGAGATATGAGCATTTAATAAGCTTTCGCTTTATTGGCACTAGAGTCCGTTGTAAAATTTAAATCATGATAAAAACTACTTATTGGTTGTAATTTACTATAAATAGTCACCCAATAAACATTTAACAAGCACCTGATATTTTCTAAGCACTGTTTGTGATGCTGGTGATATGGGGGGATACGACGGTGCACAAAATAATTTTTATACTTGAGGAGTGTGCCATCTCAGATAGACCATTATTCAAACAAGTAGCCAAAACGTCAAGAATTTAACTCCATGAGAGAGGCAAGTACAGAGTGCTGCAGGTCCACTAAGATGGATATTCACTGCTCACTACTTGTGAGGGTCTAGGCAGGCCTCTACTGAGGGGAGGGGTATTTGATTTGGAGTTGAAGGATGGGAGGGAGTCTATAAGGTGGGAGGCTATCTGGGTAGATGGCATTTGTAGAAGGTTGAAGACAAGGAACTCCAAGGATGGAGGTAATTTTCAAGGTGTGGAATGCTATGAATTCATTTATGCACAAGGGCAGATGGGATTAATTTTGCACATGAAACTTACCTAGCTACATGCCTCTCATCCAATTAACACAAAAGACCAGTTCTTTTTCTTCATATCAGGGCGAATTCTGGTCATAATACCTTGGCTTTCACAGATAGTTTGCATATTCTGTTTATTGAAAATCAACACTATTTTTGTATTTGCATAAAATAGCTCTCTTTCAAGTGTAGTCACCAATAGTGAGTGAGAAATAATATATCATAAAATAAAATAGAAAATATTTATAATAAAATAACATGAAATTCTCTCTTTGGATGATAGATGTTATCACCTAGTAAATTTCTGAAAATGCTCAATGCCCATACGTGCTCATATGCCCTTGTTTTATCTCTATATTATCTTTTTAAAACACAGCTCTTAAAAAATTCCAACTATGTTCTGTTTCTATGCTGTGATTCCTTCAAGATGTAGATATAGAAGTCCAAGGGCACATCTGGCTCAGAGAACTGGACAGAGAAACCGCACGCTGGTGCAATTGACACTCCACCAAGCAAATTACAGCGAGTCGGCAAATGTGAATTCAAGTTGCAGCAGAGAAATGTCTGCAAAGATTTGCAATCTATTTTCATGGCACTAAATGTCACATTTTTTTCCCTTTAGAAAGAAATATTTTTGTCATTCAACACCTGTAAAATTCAGGTCCTTAACATTCTGTGATCTTGTAACTTTGCACTTGACACAATTGGAGTTTTCCATTTTTTTTCTCTTAAGGTATAGTCTCTACCCTTCATTTCTTCACACTCACAATCTATGACTTTGTCATTGATATTCTCTCCTCATAACCCTCTTTCACTTCTTCATTATGACCCTATCATTCCAGGACGCCTTTACCTACAATTTGCCCCTTAAGATCCCCTAATTTCTCTTCATCCATATTTTTCCATTCATTTCCCTTTCTTTCTCATGGTTTTAGAGGCAGACCCTGAACTCCTTTGCTTTCTCATCATTCACTAATTAGCATGTCTCCATGGTAACAGACAGTTGCAGAGCAGGAATCATTCTCTGTACCAGCTACTGCTGAGTAACCTCTGGGCCTAGCAAGGAGGGGCCTTGACCTGATTAAGATAAAGACTTTCCTCTTCTTGGCAGGAGAGGATCCATACATTTCAGAGAAGACCCTGTTTCCTTGGGGAAAGAATAAGTCAATTTGGTTGAAAAGGAGTATATATTTGGACTCAGGCATGCAAAATCAAAGTATGGAAAAACTAAGAAAATATTGAAGATGTAGGAAAAATATCTAATGCTGACACTCTGCTTCTAGTTTGTAAAGATTAGCTGTGCTTTGATCTGGAAGATGCTTATGAAGCAACTGGTAGCAAATATTTGGTAGCATTTACCTTCTAATTTTACATGTACAATTCAATAAAAGTGTATCACAGGACTGACTCTAAGACAGAGAGCGACCCTACTTCCAGATTTTTGAGGTTTACCATCATTTAAAAAATTAGTGTTTACTGTTTTAAGCTATGGATCAACCCATAATTATATATTACTAAGCAGTTATAATGGCATTGATTAAAAATTTACTGTTGCAGTTTTTTTACGTTATATGGCATTATACGGGGAGAGAACCCCCTCAAACAAGAATTATCTCCTGGAGGGTGGGCTCCTTGTAGTTCAGGCTTCCCCCACTAGGTGAGTGTTCCAGGAACCCATCTGTGTCAGTGTACCAGCTGGCATTGTTGTGAGAGGCTGCATTCAGCTTCAGTGAATTTTTTGAAGACTTTTCAACGCATTTGCCCATTTCATGATGGGTGATTTATGAGCACACCTGCTTACACCACGCTGAGTGTTTAGCACTTTTTGACCAAAAGTGGCATGCCCCCCATGCCACACCCTCCATATTCATCTGATCCTGCCCCGAGCAACGTTTTTGTTTTCCCAGGTGAAAAGTCCTTAAAGGGAAATGTTTTGCTGATGCAGAAGAGGTGAAACAAAAAGTCAGAAAAAAGCCTCAAAATTGAGGAATTCAAAAAATGTTTTGAGCAGTGGAAAAAAACATCTTGATAGGTGTATTGCATCAAATGGAGAGTAGTTTGAAGCTGACTGAAGTTTAAACATGTAAGAATAAATACACAATTTTTTATAAATAAATTTTGTTTTTTGGGGGTCGCCCTTGGATAGTGCTTATAAAAGAACAACTTTCCTGTATATTTTCTTAAGAGTTAAGAGGGTAGAAAAGATATTATTGGTTATAAATTATTGAGCAACCTGTTATGCTTTAGACACTGTACTGTATGATTTTGCATATATTGCCTCTAAACCTCGTGACAACTTTTCAAGGTAAGATACTATTATTTCAGGTTTGTACATAAAGAAATTGAGATTCACAGAGGTTAAGTAATGTTCTCAAGGTCAAAAAGCTCATAAGAGCCCTGGCTGGTGTAGCTCAGTGGATTGAGCGTGGGCTGAGAACCAGAGGGTCCTGGTTCGATTCCCCGTCAGGGCACAGGCCTGGGTTGCGGGCCGGGTCCCCAGTGAGGGCCGTGTGAGAGGCAACCATACATTGCTGTTTCTCTCCCTCTCTGTCTCCTTCCCTTCCCCTCTTTCTAAAATAAATAAATAAAATCTTTAAAAAAAAAAAGCTCATAAGAAAGAGCCTGCTGTGGAATTCCCAGATACCTGAAACCAACTCTGTGGACAGATGTATATTACCTGTACATTCCTGCATGAAGATGTTTTTATGAGAAGTAGAAAGCTATAAAGATGCAGAGTTGTAGACTTTGTTTTTCACAGGAAAACACTGATCACTAAGAGCGAGAGGCTAAAGCTCAAGTTCTCCTCTTTGGAAGGTACAGGAGCTTGAGGGTGGTGACCAGAAGCAGAGCAGGTTTTACTGCCTGTCAGGGAGTGAACGGTTTTAGCACATGCAGAACCTAGAAGGGTAGGAGTTTGTTGATTGAAAGCATGCTAGTCATGATGGAAGCCTGTGTAAGCTGGCTGAAAACACTTCGTCCCCTATGCTGTGAATCTGAACTCGACATTGTCCTTCTGGGAAGTGTGCGCTTGACAGTGAGTTGGGACGGAGAATGTGGGTTTGCTGGGAGAGCGCTAACCTTTCATCTTCTCTCCTCAATGTTTATGTTTAAAAACATCCTTTTTTCAAACACGAATGAGGTGTTGCCAGTCTGTTCACGACATTCCATCAACTGAAGGTGAACTTCTCAAATTTAATTAAAACCATGAAAACTACAGTCTTCTTTCAATCTGTGAACAAAATGTCTGACATCGAAGGAGAAAAATACATCTGTTGACTTCTCTGTGCGAATTACTGTGCGGAGTGCTTCCCTATGCTGTGGGTGGTGGCTGTGAGGGGCATCTCTCTGATTTCCTTCAGCAGTGAGTGGGAGGGTCGGGCCCCAGGAGCTGTGCTCAGAGTCCTTCACTAGGTTTGTATGGAGGCAGGAAGGGTTCTGGTTACTAATTCTGATGTGATGTGCGTGTGTACAGGAAGTTTCTCCACAACACCAGGAAATTTTTGGACACTAGCTGGGTGAGGTAGGATTCAACTTAATTCTGACACTATCTACCTGAAGATAGTGTTGGATCCCACAGGTTATGGACTCAGTCCTTCGAGACCGTCTCCCTTACCACTTCTGCTTCTGATGCCAGTTGCAAGCCCTTGTTCCTGGCATTTCTGACTGACCGGCTCATGAGTCTGTCAGGTTCTCATGACTCTCTCCTTGGGTTTGATGAATTTGCTAGAGCAGCAGCTCACAGAACTCAGAAACATGTTACTTATTAGATGACCGGTTTATTATAAAAAATATAACTCAGGAACAGCCAGATGGAAGAGATGCCTAGGGCAAGGTATGGGGAAAGGGCTCAGAGTACCTACGTCCTCTTATAGTACACCGCTCAGCCCAAATCTTCACCAGTTCACCAATCCAGAAGTCCTCTGAACTGTCCTTTCAGGTTTCTATAGAGACTTCATTATATGGGTTTGATTGCTGAAATCATTAGCCTTGACCGTTGATCTCCATCTCTAGCCCCTTTTCTCCTCCAGAAAGGTATGGGGGATGTGAGACTGGAAGTTCCAATCCTCTAATCACAGGGTTGGTTGCGACCATTCCCCCATTTTGGGGCAACTTGGGGGCATTCCAAAAAGTCAACTAATTAATGTAATAAAGACACTTTCAAAGCTCTCATCATTTAGGAAATTCCAAGGGTTTTAAGAGCTCTGTTCCAAAAACAGGACCAAGACCAAACACTACTATATATTTCTTATCACAAACCACGGCACCACAAGGCCACACTTCCCATGGGCTACTCCCCACCAATGACTGAGCATTGCAGGGATGCCTAGGCAGCTCTGTTTCTGGAAGATGGAGAATTCTCTGAGGAGTGGCTGAAGCTTGGAGTACTTCCCACTGGTATTGCTAAACTTTCTTAGAACTACAATGAGGACTCTTGCCGTCCATCCCGGCTGGTGTGGCTCAGTGGATTGAGTGCTGGCCTTTGAACCAGAAGGGCCACAGGCTGAATTCCCAGTCAGGGCATGTGCCTGGGTCGTGGGCCAGGTCCCCAATAGGGGGCACTCAAGAGGCAACCACACCCTGATATTTCTTTCCTTCTCTTTCTCCCTCCCTTTCTCTCCCCTTTCCCTCTCACTAAAAATAAATAAATAAAATCTTTTAAAAAAAGATTCTTCCATCCAACTATCCTTCTTTGCTTCTCTCCTTTACAGGAGCCAAATGCTTTTTGGTCTGAGGCCTCTCCTGGCCTCCACTTGCTCCCTCCTCACTTCCCTTCACATTGCTTTCCCTAAGGAACTTTTCTGATGCCTGTTTCTTGAAGGGATCTCCATCAATACATTGTCTAATTCAATTTTCCCAATCTTATGAGCTATTTATGATGACAAGAAATTGAGTCTTGGGGATTTTGAAGTCCTCACTTAGATCACCCTGCTAATTAGGGGCAGGTTTTAAACTCCTCTCATTTGCTCCACTGGTCTGCTGACTCTTCTTATTGTGCCCTACTGCCTAGCATGCCTGGTTGTACCCACCGCTACTTCAAGGTTTGCTTTGCCTGTTGACAAGTTCTATGGAAAAAAATAAGTAAAAAATGTTCACCCTTTTTCTTGAATAACTTACAGTTTGCGCTTTCTCATATGTATCACAGAGACAGAGCGGCATGGTTACACGAATATGTTTTTTTCCTTACACCCCTTTTTAGAAACATCAGAGCTTCGAGTGCTGTATCTATTTTTCAGAGAGAACATGTGACATTCCCTGTGGAGTTTGAGGTCTCGGAACCAGTGAAGAGATCACCATGAAACACGAGCATTAGGTTTTCGAGTGATAGAGTAATTACTGTCTGAAGGTCTGAGCATTGTTTAAAAGGCAGCTCTTCTCATTTGGGTCGGGCAGCGGCGGGAGTTTTCCGAAGGCCAGACGGCCTCCCTAGCAGGAATGAAAGCCGAGTACAGAGCGGGGCTGCAGGCTGCTTGCGTCGCCGTGGCGGCCAGCAGCAAGGGCCACGGTAGCTGGCTTCGGGGAAGCTCCAGCAAGTGTAAGGACTCCTAATGAACCCAAAGCCCAG